>CAUYRT010087146.1:0-32431 GCA_963574885.1 Lepilemur ruficaudatus | reverse complement strand
ATAAAATAAAATAAAATAAATTCATGTTATAGAAAACCACTTTTATTTTCTGGAAAGTAAATTAAATGAAATAGACCACAATAGTATTCAGCCTCCTAAAAATCCCAGTCTTAACACACTGCCACACTAGAAAAAAAAATTTTTCCTTGGGGCCTCAGTGTTTTATTATGAAAATACAATAAAAACTTTGAAAACAAAATGATCCTTTCTAATTTAATAAAAAATTTATTATTTTTTATTGTTTTCTGTGAGTTACATGCAACTTGAAAAACAGTTCTCCCAGCTCCCAAGGGAAAGAGACATGTGAGTTACATATGCTTCACAAGGCTCCAGGCTCAAAACTAGCATGAGTTAAATACAACTCACATGGCAGCTAATGTGTTAAGGATACAGATAATATAGGTTGCGTGTTTATTAGCATATTTGAGACCAAGATGATGTTTGCTTAGAAAATTCTTCATAGCTCCATGTTTACACTGGCAAGTTCACGATTTTACTACATCCACACTAAAACTTAGCTCCTGATGCTGCTCATGAAATTTAAGGTAAACATACCATAAGCTCCTAAAAAGACTGAGTGGCCACACGCAACATACTGACATTGTGAGTTGTCAATAACACTTATAGAAACTAAATTTGCCCATAAAACCAGAACTATAATACAGTATATTTCCTTTACAGAATATATGCAATCAAAGTGAGGGATGGGGAGAGGATCATACTGAAAAACCAGTAAAGTATATATTCTCAACTTAAGTTGATCCCAAACTGCAACCATGTCTTACCTTTTCAGGTCAACGGTGGTGACACTAAATACAACTCCTTTGAGCCAAAGAATCATGAAGAGCCTCTGGGAAAAGGGGCAGTTTCCTATGCTTTCACCATCACTGCCAGCCTGGAAAACAGAATTAAACATTAAAAAACAATGTCAAAGTGATAACACTCAAAATAACAAATCTTTTTTCTGAATTTTAATCAAGGGTAAAAGAAGACAGGAAAAGTTGCATCATGGAAGGAAGAGTGGAAATCTAAGTTTTTATTATTTTGCTCTTTCATTTGCTTCTATCTCTTCTTAGAAATGACCAGTCTAGCATAGCAATGTCCAAGAGAACTTTCTGCAATAATGGAGATGATCTATATTGCCACTGTCCAATATGGTAATTACCAGCAACATTTGGCTAGAGGGTTATTTAAAATGGAGCTAATTCGACTAAACTGAATTTTTAAATTTTATTTTCAATTACAGTCTCATGTTTCTTAATGATGCGGTTACATTCTGAGAAACGGGTCATTAGGCAATTTCAGTGTTGTATGAACATTGTAGAGTGTACTTACAGAAACTCAGATGTACATACAGCCTATTGCTCTTAGGCTAAAACCTGTACACCATGTTCCTGTATTGAATACTGTAGGCAACTGTAACACAATGGTATCTATAAATCTAAACATAGAAAGATACAGTAAACATATGGTCTTATAATCTTATGGGACCACCATCATATATGCAGGTGGTTATTGATGGAAATGTCTGTTGTAATACAGGGCATGACTGTAACTTAAATTTAAATAGCCACATGTGGCTAAGGACTGCTATGCTGGACAAAGTATCAGTTCCTGGGGGGCACACATATCCTTGCCTCAGGGCAAAGACAAAGTCTGCGATGAGTTTTATGAAACGTAAAAATCATCTCTTGTTCTGTCATACAGTATTCTTTAAGGAAATGTAAACAGGGAAACTTATAAGTGTGCCTGTCTCCAAAGAGTTAAATAACCACCAACCCTCCTCCCATTAAACAAAAATATATATTCGTTGTAAATATCCCATATCCTGTTTTACACATTTCTTCAGGAAACAAGAAAATAACAAAACATATCTTTTTAATATACTTTTTCTAATCCCATCTAATGAATGGAGCAGTTGACGTCTCTAAGCTCAATGACAAGGTGGAATTTTCCTAAAAATCAGAGTGGGACAAATCTTTAATTCCATCCAGTATGCCCCAAGTTTAAAAAGGAGAGATTGGGTGAAGGAAACAGGGTGAGAAATGAAGAGCCAGAATGCTTGAAGAAAACATTCTGACATATCAACATAGCCTGTTCACCATGAAGTCTATGGCGAGCACTAGAAATAACTCTACAAGTCTTTCAAAGATGCTGGTAATGGCCAGACTCTTGTAATCCTAGCACACTGGGAGGCTGAGGAGGGAGGACAGCTTGAGCTCAAGAGTTTGAGACTAGCCTGAGCAAGAGCAAGACCCCGCCTCTACCAAAAAGAGAAAACTTAGCCTGCCATGGTGGCATGGGCCTGTAGTCCCAGCTACTCAGGAGGTTCAGGCAGGAGGATTGCTTGAGCCCAGGAGTTTGAGGTTGCTGTGAGCTAGGCTGACGCCACGGCATGCTAGCCTGGGCAACAGAGTGAGACTCTGTTTCAAAAAAGAAAAAAAAAAAAAAAGCAATTTTGAGTACCAATTTGTTCTATAGTGAGATGACTTAGTATTGTAAACTGACTTGTGCCCTGAGAAAGGAATATCATCCTAACCTTCCCCAACCCATTGTATCCAGCAGACATTTTACTCTGGGATCTCCTCGGGTGCCTGTAACAAAATAAAATAAGGATTGCTGGGCTCCCCGCCAAGAATTCTACTGAATCAGAATCTCTGGATGTGAGGCCCAGGAATCTCCATTTTAAACATTTTCCTTAGATTCTTCTTTTTTTTTTTTTTTTTTTTTAGACAGAGTCTCACTTTGTTGCCTAGGCTACAGTGCCGTGGCATCAGCCTAGCTCACAGCAACCTCAAACTCCTGGGCTCAAAACAATCCTTCTGCCTCAGCCTCCCGAGTAGCTGGGACTACAGGCATACGCCACCATGCCTGGCTAATTTTTTCTATATATTTTAAGTTGGCCAATTAATTTCTTCCTATTTTAGTAGAGATGGGGTCTTGCTCTTGCTCAGGCTGGTCTTGAGCTCCTGACCTTGAGTGATCCTCCCACTTCAGCCTCCCAGAGTGCTAGGATTACAGGCATGAGTCACTGCGCCTGGCTCAAATTTGAGACTTATTGAAGAAACAGTAGTTGATAGAAAAAGAATTAGACTGACTCAACGCCTTCATCCTATTCCATTCATTTAATCTAAATTTAAATTATAATTTATAATTATAATTTATCAAGCTGCCTGTCATAGCAGTGCTAAAATCATTAAATTGGTAAAGAAGATATAATAAAGATGTTACATGTAGGCACTTGGAAACACATTAAACTAAAAGTAGGCACTTGGAGATGAACGAGGACTGGCTATAGATCAAAGCCACACCACAATTTCCTACAATGGTCTGCACAGAATATCCTCAAGCATGGACAGAACCTCAGGACACACATTGGTCCATGAAGACCTGGTCAGGATGCAAATGCCTTTTCCTTTCACAGTAGACTGACTGCCTCATTTGTCTGTAATTTTCTGACAAATTTTCCCAATATGCATCTCTTTTAGGTGAACTAGAAGTTTCTTACATATCTCACAATCCTCATATAAGTTCTTTCCTTCAAGTGCACACAAATAAAAGCATATATACTCTTCAAGATGGGCCTGAAAAAAAATGCCTTTTTTTGTTAATCACTCTCCCAAAACTGATGACAAGTCAAATAAGAAACATTACCATGAACAAGTTTTTCCAAAGTTTTAACAGCATTAGAAAATCACAAGCCACTAATCAGATGATTTCAGAAGAATAGTAAAATTGTGGAGAAATTCAGATTTCTGGAAGTCACAAATCAAAAACTTCCTCCTTTGAGCCAATTTATACTGATAAAATTCTATTTCAACAAAGTTATAGAATCAAAATTACTATTTAGTATGAACTACACTAAATACAACCTATTGCTACAACGACTGAGGGCACTGTGATATAGTGGAAAGCATACTATACTGAGGAGTCATGATACCTTTATTCTACACCCAATTTTGCATGAACAACAATAAAAACAACAGATAGGTATTTAATAATAGTACTGATATGGTTTGGATGTTTGGCCCCTCCAAATCTCATGTTCAAATTTAATCCCCAGTGTTGGAGTAAGGCCTGTTGGGAGGTGTTTGGGTCATGGGGCAGATCCCTCATGAATGGCTTGGTGCCCTCCCCAAGATAATAAGGTCTTTATTAGTTCACATAAGATCTGGTTGTTCTAAAGAGTCTCCTCCCTCTCTCTTGTTCCTGGCTCTCACCACATGACACACCTGCTCCCCCTTCACTTTCCACCTTGATTAGAAGCTCCCTGAAGCCCTCAACAGAAGCAGATGCTGGCATCATGCTTCTTGTACAGACTGCAGAATCATAACCCAAATAAACCTCTTTTCATTATAAATTACCCAGCTTCAGGCATTTCCTTGAGAGCAGCACAAAACATACTAACACAAGCATCTAAGAAAAGTATACCTTTAAAAAAATACTGTGCTTTTTTGCTGCTTGTAACAGGAATGTATACTCATATTTTTTTTAATTTTTTTAATTTTTTATTTTTTTGAGACAGAGTCTTGCTCTGTTGCCCGGGCTAGAGTGCCGTGGCATCAGCCTAGCTCACAACAACCTCAAACTCCTGGGCTCAAGCGATCCTACTGCCTCAGCCTCCCGAGTAGCTGGGATTACAGGCATGCGCCACCATGCGCGGCTAATTTTTCCTATGTATTTTAGTTGGCCAATTAGTTTCTTTCTATTTTTGGTAAAGATGGGGTCTCGCTCTTGCTCAGGCTGGTCTCGAACTCCTGAACTCAAACAATCCACCCACCTGGGCATCCCAGAGTGCCAGGATTACAGGCGTGAGCCACCGCGCCCAGCCTTTATCATTTTTAAAATAAATGAAAACTGAAACACTACAGAAATTCAGAGTTCCCTTGCCCTCAAACCATTCAGCAATCTGCTACTTACTCTTCCACTTTTTTTAAATTTTTTATTTTATTTTATTTTTTGAGGAGGCACATCTTAAATGCCCCAGCCCAGAAGTTCTACCTGTCATTTCTTGTCACATTCTTCTGGAGTCACATGGCTTCATCTAACTGCAAGAGACGCTGGCAAGTGTGATCTAGCCATATACCGCCCTATGTAAAGCATTAGGAAGAGTACTTGACATGCAGCAAACACCTGTTTTTGTCATTAATAACAGCATATTCTTTTTGTTGTTGTTGATACAGGGGTCTTGCTGTATTGCCCTGGCTAGTCTCAAACTCCTAGATTTAAGCAATCCTCTTGCCTCAGCCTCCCAAGTAGCTGGGATTACAGGCACGAGCCACCATGTCTGGATTTGCACATTTTTATTTTCCATGTAAATACTAAATTTTTCTTTTAAAACTTATATTAACTTTTATATATTAACACTATATATAACTTTTACGATTTGTATATTTTATTCCCAACTTAATATAATCAACCCTCTAGAGGCTGTAACACCCCTACCAGCATGTTGTCAGAACAGGCCAAGGAGGGAATCAGGGCCTTCAACCCTGTCAGTAGGTAATAAGAGCGCCTCCCTCTTCACCATCACCCCCAACCCCTGCCTCTAGGTGGGGTCTGAGGAGGCCTAGAGAGAGACAGGACTTTGATCACCAATCAACAATAAATGAGGCCACCTCTACTGACTGGGGTATGAGTGAGATCACATGGGAAGCTGGAATCCCCACCTACCCCCAGCAGTAATGAGGAACCTCCACACCTTGGTTGCTTGCTTCTTTCACTCCAAGTCTGGGATGTATGAGGCAAGAAAACAAGGAAACTCACCACCATCTATTCCAACTTCCCAGAAGCAAAAGTCTCTCAGATGTATTAAATTTAAAAATGATGAGACCAGGCCGGACGTGGTGGCTCACGCCTGTAATCCTAGCACTCTGGGCAGCCAAGGTGGGCGGATTGCTCAAGGTCAGGAGTTCGAAACCAACCTGAGCAAGAGCGAGACCCTGTCTCTACTATAAATAGAAAGAAATTAATTGGACAACTAAAAATATATATAAAAAATTAGCCGGGCATGGTGCACATGCCTGTAGTCCCAGCCACCGGGGAGGCTGAGGCAGAAGGATCGCTTGAGCCCAGGAGTTTGAGGTTGTTGTGAGCTAGGCTGACGCCACAGCACTTTAGCCTGGCAACAAAGTGAGACTCTGTCTCAAAAAAAAAAAAAAAAAAAAAAATGATGAGACCAAGTGAGGTACCTGCACTTCTATCTCCACCTGGTTATAACAAGGCAGTGTGCCCTCCTCTTCAGAGCAGTGTTAGACGTCTTATCTGAGTGTCAGAGAAGTTTAAACAAAAGGGTTAAACAAGATCCAGAGTCTCTAAGCAGGAAAATGTCCAGGTTTCAATTGAAAATCGCTTGTCATACCAAGAACTGTATCAAGCTGAATGAAAAAAGGCAAGTAATAGACACACTAAGATGACAGAGTTGTTACAATTACTGGACAGAAATTCTAAAGCAGCCATAATAAAAACACTTCAACAATTATGACTAGCTTGAAACAAATAAAAAAACAGAGGAAAGAATCAGTGAACTAGGCCAGGCATGGTGGCTCATGCCTGTAATCCTAGCACTCTGAGAGGCCGAGGTGGGAGGATCACTCAAGATCAGGAGTTCAAGACCAGCCTGAGCAAGAGCAAGACCCCATCTCTACTAAAAATAGAAAGAAATTAGCTGGACAATTAAAAACTATATAGAAAAAATTAGCCAGACATGGTGGCACATGCCTGTAGTCCCAGCTACTAGGGAGGCTGAGGCAGTAGGATTGCTTGAGCCCAGCGGCTTGAGGTTGCTGTGAGCTAGGCTGATGCAACATTAATCTAGCCAGGGCAACAGAGTGAGACTCTGTCTCAAAAAAACAAAATAAAACAAAAAAAATCACATGCCTATAATGTTCTCTTAAGACTTAGAAAACCCAAATAATTAAAGAGAATACTAGAATAATCCCACTGAGACAGAATAGTCATGAATTTCCAGATAATGAAAGAGACTTGGCATTCACTTGAGTTTTGTTCTTATAAAAGGAGTATTTTTTTTAACTTGCTGCCTGGGGTTCCTCTCACACACTCACCATTCCTCACTACTAGCCTCACTCCCCTCCCTTCAGACTTCGGTTGTAATTCCTGAATTGCATAATACCGGTATTTAATCAGAAACTGCTGGATTAACTCCTACATTGCAGAAGAGGGGTCAATTGCAGATGCCATAAATATTTTAATGTTTTACTAAGTCAAGATTAAGGAACTGCTCACTTAGAAAACCTAGTTTAACCAATCTTTGGACTAGTCAGATTTTTAAACACCTAAGAAGGAGAGCTTTAACTTCATTCTTCTCTTTCTTTGTGTTTATGGGACTAAGGGTGAGGGGTAATCATGACTGGGGGAAGAAAGAGAGAAGTTGGGACCTGAAGGTAAGAATGGGTTCCTGACCATTAACTTATTTTCCTTGACACATTTTCTAGGGAATGTACAGCACGATGTGTTGCTGAAAAAATGAACTTTAAAATTTAAATACCCCATTTACCTTTAGTGTGGATTCTGTCGATCTAAATTAGCTGTCTGAATACACAAAATGGCTTGCTTTGATTTAGATTAACTTAAAAGTCACAAAACAACAAGATAAATGGGCAAAGTCACCTGGCTTCTATTACCTATTTCTTCAGAAATTTTGCTAAACACAAGCTGAAACCAAGGTTTGGAGTTAGTATCATAAGCTGTTATAATTAACAGTCCGTATAATCCTTCTACAGGGTCTGTCAGAGAAGTTGAAACGAAGTTTGGAATCAGACATATCTGGGTTTGAATTCTGACTTCACTACTTAATTAGCAGTGTAATCTTCAGTAAATTACTTAACATCTGTGAAACTTAACTTACTATACCATGTTATTATGGGGATCAAATCAGTCAAGATACACACAGTTCCTGGCACATGGTAAGAGTTTAATAAATGTTACCTGACTTTAAAGATACTTCATGCAAAGAACTCAAGCCCTAACAACAGATTCTTTAGTTCAAGCACTTAGTCATTAGAATCCCTAGATCACTCTATTCTTTCAGATAATAGTAAGAGGGGGAAAGAACCTATCTTCCACATTAAATTCTTACAACAGACACACATGATGGCCCTATGCTTTAAAAAATAGTTTGCAAAAAGTTTAAATAGTCTACTAAATGGAATAAAGCAAAGATATCATATATTTAAGATGTTAAAAATTTCTGGTCATACAAAGACTGTATCATTGTTTCCTGGCCATAACCATATCATTAAACTAATTCAATAAATATAAATTAAGTCAAATGATATGTAATGTTAGAATTACTACATATCCATATCTATTTACCTATGTAAACAGAATACAGCCAAGGTCAAGATACTGCAAAGACTTCAGTTGTTACCATTTCCTTGTTCAGCATCACCAACTCATGAAGTCTACGCTCCAGATAAAAGCCTGTGCAGTTTAGAGAGGAACTGATTAGTTTGAAATCACATAAGGATATCCAACTACCAGGCCTAAAAGAAACTGCAGGATAGGCTGTTAGAGTTCACATGGAACATTTACCTTACTGAAGATGAACTCTCTGCTCTCCCAAAACAAGCTCTTCAGATATACTAATCTAGTTAATCCTTATATCCTCTCAGCAGGGAGGATGGTGGTTAAGAGCACTAATCTAGAGCCAGACTCTCAGACAACTCCACCACTTCCTAGCTAAGTGACTGTGAAAAAGTAATTTAACCTCTCTGGGTCTGTTGCACTCTTCTACAAAATGGGGATAATAATAGTAACTACATCTTACTGGATTGTTAAGGGAACTGAATGAGTAAATACATATAAAGGGGTTAGAATAGCACAATGCTCTAAAATTGAAGGATGGGAGGAGTTGCTCATTATATACCCTTTCATACTTTTTGATATTAGTAATATAGACATGACTCTTTCACTTAAAAAAAAAGTGAGCAAACAAAAACCTTTCCATCAAAAACATATTAAATTGGAGTAAACCACAAGTTATTAGTATGAACGTGGAAAAACTCTGAAAATGAAGGAAATCTACGTAACAGAAGTAGATAGGAGCAAAATACAAAAAACCATCAAGGAAGTGGGCTTAAAACATAGCTACCAGGTCTCAACTCCAGATACTCTGATCTCAGTACGTCTGTGGTGGAGTCTGGGATTCTGTAATTTTGAACAAGCACTTCAAGCAATTCTAATTCTGACTCATTTAGTGAGTAGACTGTATTTTAGTAAACACTAACAGAGGAAAAACATGTTTAAAAAAAATCAAAACTGGAAAGAAGTTTGCCCATGGTTAAACTTTGAATTCCTCATGATGCCTTTGGACTCAACCCTTTGTAAGCGAGTAACCTGGTCACTGTTTGTTAGGGTCAGATTTGGTAAGTTAACAGCCTCCTTCCTCCACACTATCTTGCCTTAAAATTAGACATATCAAAACCTAAACCAGGCCGGGCACGGTGGCTCACGCCTGTAATCCTAGCACTCTGGGAGGCCAAGGCGGGCAGATCGCTCAAGGGCAGGAGTTTGAAACCAGTCTGAGCAAGAGCGAGACCCCGTCTCTACTAAAAATAGAAAGAAATTAATTGGCTAACTAAAAATATATAGAAAAAAAAATTAGCCGGGCACGGTGGCGCATGCCTATAGTCCCGGCTACTTGGGAGGCTGGGACAGATCACTTGAGCCCAGGAATTTGAGGTTGCTGAGCCTGAGCAACAGAGTCAGACTCTGTCTCAAAAAAAAAAAAAAAAAAAACGAAAAAACACCTAAACCAAATCAGCCTAAAGCTCCTTAAGATGCAGACACTCAAATTCAAGAACTTTATTCTACACAAACTAAGAAGCAGAGGCAAGTACCTTTTGTTATATAATGCAAAACAGTACAACAATAATGTTTCTAAAAGTTTAAGACCAAATAAAATGTCAAGAACGATTCTGGTGATCCAGAGTCCTTTATAGATGGATGAAGTGCTGTAAGATGGTTACATCTGATTTAGAAGAATAACTACAAATTTTTATTACTAAAATGATTTGGCTTATCAGGGGAAAAAAAAAGGCTATGTGTAACATTAGGGAACAGGATCAATATATGACTTGCAAAATAGTCTAGATTTTCCACTTAGAAGCTACCTTACTGTGGGCAAGTCCCTTAAACTCTCCTAGTCTTAGTTTTCTGTTCTGGAATGGGGAAGGAGAGAGTGATTTACTGAAGTTGATAACTGTAATGTAACAGTATTACAAGGCCAGGCATGATAGCTCACATTTATAACCCTAGTGCTTTGGGAGGCTGAGGCAGGAGGATTGCTTGAGGCCAGGAGTTCAAGATCAGCCTGAGTAAAATAGCAAGATGACCCCATCTCTACAGAAGATTTTTAAAAAACTAGCTGGGCACAGTGGTGCACACCTAGCTACTCGGGAGGCTAAAGAAGAAGGATCACTTGAGCCCAGGAGTTCGAGGCTACAGTGAGCTATGATCATACCACTGCACTCCAGCCTGGGCAACAGAGTAAGAACACCCCATCTCTTAAAAAAAAAATTACATATAAAAGATATATCCCTACTCTTAGGGAATACACACTGAAGCATTCAGGAGCAAAGGATCACAGTGTATACAATTTACAAGAGAAAGAGCAAATAATAAACCAAATAGGGTAAAATGTTAACAACAGGTAAACCTGGGTAAAAGGTGTTCTTTGAATTGTTCTTATTCTTGCAACTTGTCCGTAAATTTGAAATTATTTCTAAATAAAGTGTTTTTTTAAATTATTAACTAGTTTCCACTTCAGCCCTAATAGTTTCTAACTGTATTATAGTTCATTTTTATTATATTACTTATGTATTAACTTTAAGGGTAGATAAAAATCAATCTTTCAAAATTAAAATTTTTGGCCAGTCATGGTGGCTCATTCCTGTAATCCCAGCACCATGGGAGGCCAAGGCAGGAGGACTACTTGAGCCCAAGAATTCGAGACCAGTGTGAGCAGCAAAGCCAGACCCTGTCTCTACCAAAAAAAAAAAAAAAGACAATTTAAGTAAAATGTTTTTATTTTTTATTCATTCAGCCAATTACATAAGGACCTACAGTACACACCAAAGATGGTGATGAATAAGAGAAGCTATGGTTCTTCCCTTTGTATTACCTATTGTGTACAAAGTTTAATCTGAATAATTTAAGAATTTGAGAATAAACTAAAAGAAAACAATTTCAATTTAGGATGCAATGAAACTCTAAATATACGTACACCCTAACCTTATAATTGCAATAACACTTGTTTAACATCTTCTCAAGTGTCATAAATATCCCCCAATAAATCGTGGTTTTGTGAGTTTCAGTTTTATGGGCTTGCCAGTGGCTCCTCCTTTAAGTTGGTGGTTCAGCTTATAATGCTACATTTAACACTCTCTTTAGTCTAAATCACTGTGAATTGAGAGATCATTCAAAACTATAGAAAAGTATCTTTTCATTTTATCTTTAAATTCTAAAAAGGGAGGGGCCACATAAAACTATAGTTAAAGTTTACCATGCTTACTACCTATCTGAAATAACCCACTAATCTATACTTATTACTAAAATCAAGATTCAAAGTTACTATGTTGTTAGAAGAAACAGCTAAATACACAATTCAGCTAATTGTTTCAGCTAAATGTCATAGCTGAGTGATTGCGTGAAATAGCTGTCTTTTTAAATCACCATCTTCCACCCACAACCATCCATACATAGTTAAACCTGTTGAATAGAGAGATGATTCACCTTCCAGTAGTAGTTTCAAAGGTTGTCGGTTTCTGCTTCCTTTGGTAAATGATCAAATTATGATTCAATTACCTAAAGTAGCTAATAGTTTAATTAAAAAAAAAAAACCTGTAAGCACGTACAATGCCTTTTAAAATGAGCTGGGTGTGGTGGCACGCGTCTGTAGTCCCACCTACTCAGAAGGCTGAGGCAGGAGGATGGCTTGAGCTCAGGAATTCAAGATTACAGTGAGCTACGAGCACATCACTGCACTCCAGCCTGGGCAACAGGGCAAGACCTCATCTCTAAAACGTTAAAAAAAAATAAAAATAAAAATTATTTTTTAATGAGGTCTTACAAAGGTCTCCCTCCTCCTTTCCTAGGATGACTTCTCCACCAATGTCCTTGAGGACCCACAGCACTACTCCACACTCTCTCTCTTTCATCCTATACAATAAGACTACATAAATCTGGGCACTTCATAAAATCACATTTTCCACTTGGAATGCCCACTGCCATACCTGTCCTTTAGGTCAAGCTCAAGTCTCATCTCCAAGAAACCTTTCTAGATCAATATCCTCTAGATATTCTGTCCTCTCAACTTCTATCCCAGCTTCTCAAATACTGTCAACACAAATCATCAAAGGATTGTGTAAAAGTATGGATTTTGATCCAGCAGATCTGAGGTGGTGTCCAAGATTCAGCATCTCTTACAAATTCCCAAGAAATAGCAAACCTGTATCATTTATTTAACAATTATATATAAAAAATTAGCCAGGCATGGTGGCGCATTCCCAAGGAATAGCAAACCTGTATCATTTATTTAACAATTATATATAAAAAATTAGCCAGGCATGGTGGCGCATGCCTATAGTCCCAGCTACTCGGGAGGCTGAGGCAGGAGGATTCCCTGAGTCCAGGAGTTTGAGGTTGCTGTGAGCTAGGCTGACGCCAAGGCACAGTGCGACTCTGTCTAAAAAAAAAAAAAAAAAAATTAATGACAACTTGCATTGTTGACCTCTTAAATTGTTACTGTGTATTATTACTTTACTGTTCTTTCCTCTGTACCCTATCTCCTGAGCTAGACTATGACCTCACCGAGATACATTTTTTTAAAATCTTCCCTTAGGACCTGCTACAGATGCTTTACTACTTATTAGCTGTCTACTGATTGGCTAACAATGAAAGCCTTTGAAGTTGCAAAGAACATGTTCTACTTTTTCAGCACAAAAAACAAAAATTATCAAATCTAATAATTTTCTTTGAAAATTTAAATTAAGCCACCATCTTTCTCAAAAACTTAATTAGGGCTCCAAATCATCTTGGGACACAGTTCACAAACCACAGAAGTCAGACAGTTGCCTGCCCAACATCCGTTCTCCCACTTTTTTCTGATAATAGAACTCCTGGTTTTGATTAGGCATCCATTCCTCCCTCTCACAAGTAATGCAGGAGATAATGGTCCAATCCCCAATTCTAGGGGTAATTCCTAACTGGTTGTAAGGCAGTCATGATAATTCATTCCCCTTGCCAGTGAATGACTTAGGCATAATCAGGTGACCCAGTTCTAGTCAATGAGACATTCTCCTAGGAAATGTTTCTCACTGGAGACAAAGATCCCAGAGGAGGGAACCCTTGAATGGAAAACCTGTGGCTGCTGTGGCCAACTTGGTAGTAGCCTGAGGCTGGAAACCACCACCAGATGAGGATAGAGCCAAGAGAATCACAAAGAATGAGATACATAAGACCTGACCTTATGAAACTTAGATTTTTTTGAAAAAACACATGAAGTTAAAAATTGTAAACTGCAATAAATGCCTAAATCGAAACAAAGTACTCAGAGAGAGGACATGGAGATGGTTATGCACAATCTCCTAGACCTAAAGAATAAGGAGGAGGCCACCGTGGAAAGAGACAGCATGGGCTAGATTGCTGTGAATACAAGAGAAAGGGTATTGGCGGGGCCAGATACGAACGATTTTTTCGACCAAATTAAAGAGTTTGAACTTTATTCTCTCAGAGGCAACAATTTATTCATTCATTTAACAAATGTTTACCAGGTGCACACTGTATAGAAAAAAAGCAGTTAACTCAATGTTTAACAGCAAAGACTGAAAGCAGAATGACTGGTTTGATATATTGGTTCTTCTACTAAACCACCTACGTGACATTGGGCAAGTTACTTAACCTCTCTGGGCCTCAGTTTCCTTATATACAAAATGGGGAAGACTTTCTAAAGTTATTATGAATATTAAGTGAGGTTAATAGATGAAAAGTTCTTAAGATATTGTCCAGCACATAGTCAGTGCTGAGTAAAAAAGTACGTGCCAAGTAGAGAACATATTCCTGACTTCATGGGAGTTTCCACTGAGGGGAGAGAAAAAGGGGTGAGGAATGCCAGAGAACAGGGTAATGGGGTACCATTGAAGGGTTGTCTTGAGTGGGGCCATGAGGGCAAAATCCGACTTCCATTTAACACAATAATACTCTGCCATATGGAAAACAGGTTGAGGGCATGGAGCCAATGAAGAATGGAACCTGGGAGACCTAATGCAATATTTGCAGTTAACTGTGGTTTGAATTAGGTAAAAGAGGCAACAGTGACGGAAAGTAATGTGTGGATTAAATTGAATTGGGATGATAAAATCCTAAAGATTTATGGATGGTTTGGATGTGGGAAGTGAGATAAAGAAATCAAATAGCTCCTAAATGTCTGGTTTGTGCAACTGGGTCAACGAAAGCGTCAAGATGGGGTTGAGGGTGGGACTATATTTTGCTGAAGGATGGAAAGGGAAATCCCTTCAAGAGACACCATAGTTGTATAACCCTGACATTTACATCTCGAAAATATTTCTCAAGGGTGAAAGGCCATAAACCAAAATTAACACTACCTCAGGACAGAATCAGGGAGAGGACTATTAACTTTATATACCCTCTGTCCTGATTGCCTTTTTATAATGAACATGTTTTTGTTTTAAGTTTTAAGAAAATGCTCCAAATGTTTATACGTGATAATCTCATTCCTGTCCCTAATCAGTGCCAAAATGTTAAACTGTTTAAATATAACAGAACTTCTTTTAAATAAATGCTGAATGCAAAATAGTCACTCAAAAACTAGCTGAAATAACATACGGAATTGATGTCAGTTGAGAAAGATTATTTTGAATACTTCCATTACTTATTTTAAGCACATGCTAAAGATGAAAACAAAGGCTTTCATCTGAAAAAATCAAATCTGAAATGTCTCAGCCAGAATCATTTTTTAAAACAAAGTGTCAGTGTACAAGGGCCAGATTTCACATCTAAGCACAGCAGAACCATAACACAAGTTCTGCTTATTCATATTCACGCATCAAAAGCCTAAAACAGGAGGAGCAACGTCTATTATCTTTTCAGAATAAATTACAAACCACATAATTAAAAATATTGACTGGTTTGGAGGCAGCATCTCTTTATACAGAGGCTCCATTCTTCTTTCTTACAAATTCCCCAATAAAGATAGAGTGGGGGGAAAAAACCCTGAATGATAAGAAACAAAAAAAAAATGACCAAAATTATAGTTCTTTTTTCCATCTGGGTCATCCTTAATTAGACTCCCCATAAGTATCAACTATAATAACTTAAAATGTCACCAAAACTGTCTGGAAACAATAGCTACTATTTATTGGGCAGTTTATTTCACATTTGATATGCACTATATGAATTATACTTCAAAAAAGACATGAAATTACTTATGGTTTTCTTCATATTTCAGATGAGGAAACTGAGGTTCAGAGAAGCTCAATAATCTGCCATAGGTCATACAACTGAGTGGCACAACTGAGGTTTGAATAAGCCCTATGTGGTGGTGGTATTTGCCTACAGACCCAGTTACTCAGGAGGCTGAGGTGGGTGGGAGGACCACTTGAGCTCAGGAGTTCAAGAACAGTCTGGTCAACAAAGCAAGACCCCGTCTCTAAAAACCAAACAAAGCCACTGAGGTTTGAACTCCAAGGTCCAAACTATCTATCTATCAACCACACAGTTTCAACCACCATCTCACACATATGGACATCACCATTAAGTAAGATTTAAAAGAAAAAAAGAGCCAGGCACAGTGGCCAGCTCACACCTGTAATCTAGCACTTTGGGAAGCAGAGGCAGGAGGACTGATTGAGGCCAGGAGTTCGAGACCAGCCTGGCCAACAGAGTAAGAAGCTGTTTCTACTAAAAGTAAAAAAATTAGCCCGGAGTGGTGGCACGCACCTTAGTCCCAGCTACTCACTTAAGCCCACAAGTTTGAGGTTGCAGTTAGCTATGATGATGCCACTGCACTCTAACCCAGGCAACACAGGGAGACCATTTCACCTGTCTCAAGGGAAAAAAAAAAGGAATATAATACCTAAACTACAACCAATATAATGCAGGCTACAAAAGATATATTAAATTTTCTAGCAGCCGTATTAAAAACAAAAAGAATGCTCACTTTAAAAGCACATATGCTAAATTGGAACTATACAGAAAAGATCAGCATGGCCCCTGCACAAGAATAACACACAAATTCCTGAAACATTTCACATTTAAAAAAAAAAAAGTAAAAGAAACAAGTGTAATTTATCTAAATAATATTTTTATTTAACCCAACATATCTAAACTATAATTTCAACATATAAAAACATAAAAAGTTATTACATTCTTTTCTTTGTACTAAGTCTTCAAAATCTGGTGTATGTTTTATGCTTATAGTAAGTACATCTCAATGCAAACTGAACGTATTTCAAGCACTCAACAACCACATATAGGTAGTGACTATTGTACTGGACAGCACAGGTCCAGAGAAAAAGCTGCTGGTAATTCAAGACCATGTACTAAAGATCATGTACTTGACTCATGAACTCAACATTCAAGCTCTCAGAACATATTTATTCCTATCTCAAACAAATTTTAACAAGTTTATCTATCTGGTTTACTGAACCACAAAAGATTACAATATAAAATTCAA
The DNA here is from genome assembly GCA_963574885.1 of Lepilemur ruficaudatus. Taxonomy (NCBI): domain Eukaryota; kingdom Metazoa; phylum Chordata; class Mammalia; order Primates; family Lepilemuridae; genus Lepilemur; species Lepilemur ruficaudatus. The sequence continues at coordinate 15,717 of CAUYRT010087146.1, read as the reverse complement.
GGAAACGGGCTGCATCAATAGAGCTAAGTTGGCAGAGGAAGAAATAAAACATACACACAGGCCCACATGCACACACACAAAAGAGATGTAAGTTTGAAAAGCATAACAGCTGAAGCCATTTAGCAGAAAAGCAAAAATAGTCTTACATACCTCAATAGCTCCCAAGGCCATTGCTGCATTACTGAATTTATATACAGAATGTTGACACTAACTGGCAGTTAAATCTGGCATTTTAATATGTCAAGGAAGCATTAATATATTTTAGAAATACTTTCATTTAAAATTTCAGAACTCCCTGTATTATTTTTGCAATTGTTCTATGAATCTAAAATTATTCCAAAACTTAAAGGTTTAAAAAAAAAATCAATTTGAGGCTTCTGGTGTGGCCAACTAGTTCCTATAGGATCAGCCCTCTGCCTCTCACAATAGCGGTAACTCCAGACAAAACAACCACCTGAAGACATTAGAGAGTAAACAAAAGCAGACAGATGTTGGAGGGGAGGTGACACTGGGAAGAAGGTAACTACACTAGACAAGTTTCCCCAATTTTTATCTTTTTCTTTTTTTTCTTTCCTTTTTTTTACCCCTGAGACAGGGTCTCACTCTGTTGCCCAGGCCTGAGTGCAGTGTCGTTGTCATAGCTCACTGCAACCTCAAACTCCTGGGGCTCAAGTGATCCTCTGGTCTCAGGCCCCTGAGTAGCTGGGACTATAGGCCTGTGTCACCACACCCAGCTAATTTTTCCATTTTTTTGTAGAGACAGGGTCTTGCTATGTTGCTCACGCTGGTCTCAAGCTCCTGGCCTCAAGTAATCCTTCCACCTCTGCCTCCCAAAGTGCTAGGATTGTAAGCGTGAGCCACTGTACTCAGTACCCAATTTTTATCTTTTAGCCTTGCACCATGCAGGATAGCTAAAACTCCAATGGAAAATTCACAGTCCTGTTGGCTTTAAGAAACAAAGGACAGTCCAGAGCAACCATCACCACTACAAATTAAGAACACTATAAAAAAAGAGAGCCAGTGAGGGGGAACCTTAAAATCTGCATAAAACTGTCCAGGTCTTTGGCTGATCCCAGAAAGACATCACAGAGCATACTCTGTGTAGGCCAGCTAAAAGAACTTAACTGAAATATGAGCTTCCATCTAACACATAAGAGACAGTTTTGAAGTCTGAGTTCTGCTGAGTTAACTGTCTGCTTTAAAAAAAAAACAAAAACCAAAATCAATACTCTTAAGAGGAGCATAACAAAATCCAAAATTCTACAAATTTATCATTTGTAATATTCAGAATACAATCCAAAATTGCTCCCCACAGGAAGAAACAGGAAAACATGACCCATTCTGAAGAAAAAAAATAATCAAGGAGACATACTCTTAAGATGACCTAGATTCTAAAGTTTGCAGATAAGGATTTTAAAGCAGTTATAACTATGCTCAAGGACAAAAAGGAAAATATGTTCATAATAGAGGAAGATAGGAAATCTCAGTAGAGAAAGAAACCAAACACACAAAAAAATGTAAATTCTAGATCTAAAAATCACAATATCTGAATTTAAAAAAAAGAATCACTAGACTAGCAAAACAGAGAAAAAAGGGTCTATGAACATGAAGACAGATCCAAGAAAGTATTAATCTGAAAAATAGAAAAAAATAAGCAGAGCCTCAAAGACCTGTGAGAAAATACGAAAAGGTCAGTATTTTAAATTAGAGTCCCAGAAGGAGAAAATGAGGCAAAAAAATATTTCAAAAAATAGTGGCTTAGTGGGGCATGTTGGCCCATATCTGTAGTCCCAGCTACTTGAGAGGCTGAGACCAGAAGATCACTTGGGCCCAGGAGTTGAGACTGCAGTAAGCTATGACCATGCCACTGCACTCCAGCCTGGGTAACAGAGACCTGTCTCAAAAAAAAAAAAAAGAGAGAGAAATAATGGCCCCAAATTTCCCAAATAAAGACAAATTCACAGATTCAAGAAGCTTCACGAACATCAAGCAGGATTAATATAAAGAAAGCCACATTTAGGTATGTCATAATTAAAATGCTAAAAAGCAAAGAAAAATCTTTAAGGTAGCTAGAAAAAAAAAACCAATACACTGCATACAGAAGAATAATGAGTTGAATGACAGTTGAATTCTCATCAGAAATAATGGAGACCAGAAAACAAAGAACAACATTTTTAAAGTGCTGACAGAAAAACAATAATAAAAATCAACCCCAAATCCTATATCCAGCAAAAATAACTTTAAAGAATCGAAGAGAAGGCCGGGCGAGGTGGCTCACGCCTGTAATCCTAGCACTCTAAGAGGCCAAGGCGGGGGGATTGCTTGAGCTCAGGAGTTTGAGACCAGCCTGAGCAAGAGCGAGACCTGAAAAAATTAGCCAAGCATGGTGGCACACGCCTATAGTCCCAGCTACCTGGGAGGCTGAGGCAGGACGATCACTTGAGCCCAGGAGTTTGAGGTTGCTGTAAGCTAGGCTGATGCCACGTCATTCTAGCCTGGGAAAGACAGTGAGACTCTGTTTCAAAAAAAAAATAATAATAACAGCTGAATTTTGGACCTGTAAATGACTAAGAATAGTGGATTAATAATGATAATGAACAATGAAAAACCATAGTCATGAAAATGCTATAGAATATTTTAATATAAAATATTAGCACTTGAAAAACATGAATGAATCTTTCTCAGGTATTTTAGTTTGGATTACATATTCTTTAAATGTTCATTAAAATATATTACAAAATAAGTTTCTTTAAAAATTATGTACTCAGGAGTCCATTTGCTCAAGACTTCTTGGGCGTGGCTCTGGGTAAAAATTATAAAAAAAATTATGTACTCAATACCATATTTCAGTTGTGAAAAGCTAATATTCAGAGTCCTTGTCTATCTTCTTGGCGAGCCTGAAACTTCAAATACCTGAATAGTACAAGATAATATGCTTATTACTGAACTTTTAAACTTACCATTTGAAGTTGGTACGGGTGCCTTAAATACGATAAAGACAAATTCTAACGTAGAATAGTTCTATCTGCTTTATTTTAGACACAACAAACAAAATCTTTCCTCAAACTTTATCTTTCAGGAAGTCAATTTGGAAAATACAATATATTCTTTCTGGTCAAAGAATTCACTCTTGAAATATTTTGCATTTCTCTGGCAAAGAACTTTTATTAGCTCTATTTATATGTTTTCTAATAGACCAGTTCTAATTATGAGAAATTAATTCTCTGCATCTGACTTTGGAATCCCAGGTCTCAACTTTCTGTCTGGGCCTAAACTTAACCCAAAGTGTAAGGCTACCTTGGTATATAAAATAAATCCAGGCCGGGCGCGGTGGCTCATGCCTATAATCCTAGCACTCTGGGAGGCTGAGGCAGGAGGATCGCTCAAGGTCAGGAGTTTGAAACCAGCCTGAGCAACAGTGAGATCCTATCTCTACTAAAAATAGAAAGAAAGTAATTGGCCAACTAAAAAAACTATATAGAAAAACTTAGCCGGGCATGGTGGCACATGCCTGTAGTCCCAGCTACTTGGGAGACTGAAGCAGAAGGATCACTTGAGCCCAGGAGTTTGAGGTTGCTGTGACTTAGGCTGACACCACAGCACTCACTCTAGCCCAGGCAATAGAGCAAGACTCTGTCTCAAAAATAAATAAATTAATTAATTAAATTAAATAAATCCAAACTAGACTGGATATCACCTCTAAGAAACACACTTTACAGATGAAAACAAAAGCAAATCAGTTATGATACATATAGGAGTTGAACCTGGCCTTCCAGTTATATAATTTAAAGATTCTAGTCCTCTAAACCAATCTGTTATTAAATTTAGACCAGTGGCTATATAGTGAGAAACTACTCATTAAACCCAAATTACATGTCTCAAGTTTAATAACTGAACACTACTTTTATCTCTGGTCTTTTACTATGAGGTAATATAGAACACAACACCAGAAACAAACTTAATACTCTCTGAAATGTTTCTATCCCCACACTATGCATAGCAATTTACCCAAAAACACCAATAGATGCCTATAATATTAATGAATTATCTCCTGTATGTCAAGATTTATGGTAGGTGGGAGATATAAAAGAAGAAAAAAAAATAGGAGATTCCTGATCTCTTAGAATTCACCAATTAGCCTGGAAGATGTGATGAAAGATGATTCAAATGAGTGGCAGAATATAAAAATGCACTAACTGCTCCAAACAAATAGTAGGAAAGATTAGTTCTGCTAAAGGAGCAATAAGGTCAGAGAAGGGTTCAAAAGATATTTGAACTGAGCCTTGAAGAACATTTGCTTTCATGAACTAACCCCCCCAAAACACTTGAAATATCTTAAGCTAACCTTTTTACAGAGTTAATTGTACTCCAAAATACTTATAAGATATGCCATAAACACACACAATTCTTCTCTTCAGAAGCATAGCACATTCACCGGTGCCTGAGTATTTAGACATCCATGCAAAGGGCTCTCAGAAGGAGCACAAGAGCTGAAAACTGTTACTGTGAGTTAGAATGCTTTTGGGGACTTTTAAAAGTCTTTCTTTGAAAGCAATATGTGCTTTGGTCAAAAACAGGAGATTCATTCCATCATTCTGTTCTACTATAATCTCTATGATCAGCCAATCAGAAGAAATTTTATTACCACTTAGCCACACTAAGATCTGACTTAATCATTAAAAACTGAATAAACCAAGAAAATACTAAGTAAAACAGAGGTTTCTTACAACTTACACGAGATGAGTTTGACCAACAGTAAAAATATGTGTAACAAAGACTCAAGGATAAAATCAACTTAAAAAAAAAAAGAATCACTGAAAGAAAAATGATAGGGTCAAGAAATTAAAGAAACTAATATATTTACAACCTCGCCTCAAAAGAAGGCATAAGTAACTATGCTTCATACACAAAACAACTATTTTTTATTCGTGTGCTTATTTTATAGAAAGATTCCTTGTAAATGGTTTGATTTTTTTTTCTTGTTGTTTTTATAGGGTAAAGGCAGGCAGATCACAGGACTAATCAGTTTGGTAAGTGAGCCAAAAGTAGGGGGGGAAACAGATCTAAAAGCACTGGCTGATCTCATTAGCTCTGCTTAAGAAACTTTATAGATGTGACTTCACTCCTGGATTACATGTCTATATTTAGTTTATACCTAATATGGATAAAGTCCTGAACTAACAGCCATTTCCTCTCTCCACAAAAAGAAACTTCCTTGCTTTTTTTGTTTCTATCAACAATGCAAAGTGTAGACTCCCCTGAAGGGTGTAGAAGAAAGAAAGAAGGGGGGGGAGAACTCAGAGAAAAACATTAACAAATTAGCATGTAATTTTTGTTAAACTTGAACCACTTTGACATTTCTAAATTGGAAAACAATTCTAAAGTCAAAATATGTGATGTTCAAATCAGGTTCCTTAACAAGCTTATAAATAAACCCTTTAAAATGCTTTATAAAATACTAATTAGCCAGGCCCCCAAAATGCAAATAGGTGAGGTAACGGAAATTTTAGTTTCCTTTCAAATTTTACCAAGAGAACTGAAAGCAACCAAACTCATCTAAAGAACCATCTAGGCTCACTGGTTGTTAGTATGTTTTAGAAATATCCTTAAGTATTCACAGAAATTTTACTTTTCAGGGTCACTGAAAACAGTAAATAATGAAAACAAAACTGTTAGCTAAACATTCAAGTTTCAAATAAATAGAGAAAAAAATATAAAAAAATAAAAAAGCTTTTAGTGGTTAAGATTCAGGCTCTGGAATCACAAACACCTAAGTACAAATCCCAGTACTGCTACTTACTGGCCCTGTGACCATACACAAGTAATGACCTCTCTGATCGTCGCATGTAAAACAATATTCACAGTACCCATTTTGGAGTTTATATAAGGATTAAATTAGCTAACATAAGGTAAAAGGCTGGCACACTATGCCTGGTCATAGCAAGCACCCAACACTATTATCTTATGACTATTAATCTGGTCTTAATAACAGGGAAACAAAAACCTACTGTTCAATTTTTTTATGTATCAGTTTACTCTTTCCTGTATAAGAATAAATTTAGTAGTTTCAGGAAGTTTATAATATTATTATAAAAGGATTTTAAAGTCATTTTATGATTTTCATCATCATTTATAGCCATGTTAAAGTTTTAAACTTTATCTCATTGCGGTAGTAAAAGGTGAAAATTTTTAAAAACAACTATAATCTTAGGGTCTAGAAATAAATTAACAATTAGGAGACTTTAACGCTACCCTACCCCTTCAAAATTACTAAGCATAAAACCTGTAAATCTACACAATCTCAATTTCTTCTGCTATAAATTAAATAAAAAGAACTTAATCTCTTCCTGTCTTTCTGGGATGATAAAGATTTAAAAATACCTAAATATGTCTATATTTCCCCTAAAGAAAGCATTAGACAAATGTTAGTTAATATATGACCAGTTCAACTTAATAAGTGAATACCGTTAAAAATCAAGAAATAGTAAGATTCAGCTCACGCCTATAATCCTAGCACTCTGGGAGGCCGAGGCGGGAGGATCGCTCAAGGTCAGGAATTTGAAACCAGCCTAAGCAAGAGCCAGATACAGCCTTTACTAAAAATAGAAAGACATTAATTGGCCAACTAAAAATATATAGAAAAAATTAGCCGGGGCGGGGGCGGGGGCTCACACCTGTAATCCTAGCACTCTGGGAGGCCGAGGCGGACGGATTGCTCAAGGTCAGGAGCTCAAAACCAGCCTGAGCAAGAGCGAGACCCCTCTACTAATAATAGAAAGAAATTAATTGGCCAACTAAATATATATAGAAAAAAAAAATTAGCCGGGCATGGTGGCGCATGCCTGTAGTCCCTGCTACTCGGAAGGCTGAGGCAGGAGGATCACTTGAACCCAGGAGTTTGAGGTCGCTGTGAGCTAGGCTGACATCACGGCACTCTAGCCCAGGCAACAGAGTGAGACTCTGTCACAAAAAAAATAAAAATAAAAAAAATAAAAAAAAGATTCAGTAGCACAGGAAGCCAAAATCCAATTCAAAAGTACTTCTACAGAATCAATAGATCCTGTATGTCATAGATTATTCCTCTTCTTCTGTTCTTGCACTTAAAAAAGAAAGAAAGAAAAGAGAGAGAGAGAAAAACAAAAAGCATTCTTCCTAATAATGGACTCTCCATTTAGCTACAAGTTTAGAAAGAGCTGCTGAGGCAGATGACCTAGGACAGCAGAGTCCAATCTGACAGTCCTTTAGTTATCTAGTAAGCGTCAACAGGATCATGGTTCACTGAAACTAATTCAGGAATAAATCCAAGTCTAACCTTGGACTTTTTTTGTACTAACCCTGCTCTTCTGATAAAGAAGGGGAAGTGCCCCGTTTGGCTGTAGTGGCAGCCTGGCAGATGCTTCTCTTAGTAACATCCTGGAGATTAAAACCACATATGGTATATTGAATTTATAAACTAACCACAGGCCAACACAGACTTAACTCTGCACTCCCAAAGGCAAAATAATAATAAGCAAACAAGGTTTACTATATATCAGACTAAGTGCTAGGAGCTCTTCTTATATTAGTGCTTTTCTTATACCAAGTCTTTTAATCTTTACAAAAGCCCAAGAGGTAGATACCATTATCCCCAGTGGAGACACCAAGGCAGCTAGCGAAGGGTAGAATGAGGATTCAAACACAGTCTACATGGCTCTAGAGTCCACACTCTTAACCACTAAACTATAACAGCAGCATGGCTGGGTGCGGTGGCTCACACCTGTAATTCTAGCACTCTGGGAGGCCAAGGCGGGAAGACCATTTGAGCTCAGGAGTTCAAGACCAGCCTGAGCAAGAGCAAGAGCAAGACCCTGTCTCTACTAAAAATAAAGAAGAAATTAGCCAGACAACTAAAAATAGAAAAAATCAGCCAGGTGTGGTGACGCATGCCTATAGTCCCAGCTACTCAGGAGGCTGAGGCAGGAGGATCACTTGAGCCCAGGAGTTTGAGGTTTCTGTGAGCGAGGCTGACCTCACAGCACTCTAGCCCAGGCAACAGAGGAAGACTCTGTCTCAAAAAAAAAAAAAAAAAAAAACAGCATAACACTAAAGAGCTAGTCTTCCATATGACAACTCAGTTGTCTATTTGAAATATTAATTCTAATTATCTTCAAAATAGACTGAAGTGCCTACATAGAGAATACAAATGATACTTCAAATCTTCAATCATCCCCCAGCTCTAACTTTGGGATTTCACATCTCAAATACTTCAAAGGATAGAAAGAACCTTTACAGGCAGTATCAAAGCAACACTGTAACACAGGAGTCCCCGCTGAGTCATCAGGACAATAACTGCCACCACAACCCTTGATCCCAATGACCATCAAGCCACATGCTCAGAACCAAAACACCATTATCAGCTCTCCATTCAATCTTTTTTCCTTTGCAAGGAAGAAAAGGTAAATCTGTTCATTTCAATAAAATAAGTGTCATTTTGAGTTGCTAAATCAAAACAGCAAATTTGAACTGAGCCCAGTGATTTGCATCACCCCTCAGTCTAATTCTCTTGCTGCTTGTATAAATATTTCTGTGAATTTAATAGGCATTTGCTTTTCCCCAATCATGTGATCTTTTATTTCTTCTTTTCCCACCAACCTCCTCTGGAATCAAGCCTGTGCAAGGGATGGGGGGAAGCTTCTGTGTATTCCTTTAGCAAACATTTTATTGAGTAACAATCAAATGAGTTAATACATGTAATGCAGTTAATATAGCATCGGGCACATAGAAAACACTCCATAAATGTTTATATTAGTTCAGTTAAGTATGAAATACTCTTCTATACATTTCTTCTATTACATGCATTTAAGAAATGCAATAGAAAAATAAATCAGTGGGAATAAGCACCTATTCTAAATATACACACATCAGATCTTCCGAGAAGTGAAAAAGCCTCCAAATCGATGAGTTACGACGACTCCCGTGGAAAATAGTTTCCCATGGAAGATGACTAAGCACGGTGTTCCTTCCTACATTGCAGCTTATATCTTGGCTATTGGAACTTGAGGGCACATTTTGTTTCCCCAGTGCCTAGAGCAGTTCCTAGTACTTAGCCAGCACTTAGAAAGACTTGTTTAATGAACAATTGCTTAATTTGTACCTTTTCTATATTTACCAAAAAAACTGCAGTGAGAGAGGGTACAAATACAAAGTAAATACACAAAAAGGAATTCAGGGCTTTATTGGTGGGTCCTAAATTTGCTTGACATATTATTTTTAATAAAAGACAAAGGAATCAATTTTGGCAAGAATCCAGATACCCTAGCATGACAGCCTTCTTATCACATTTAAAGGGATATCTGCCAGTAACTACATTTAAAGAACTATCTGCCAGTACTAAAGGAAGGAAGCAAAGATACAAATTCTGAGAAATGCCAGAAGATACCAGAAACACGGGGAAAAAAATTTAACAGGTCAAATTAAATGGTAAAGGGCAGATTTTATTCACGCTTGAACTTAATTTTATTTATGGGGAAGATTGCTCTTAGTTCCAGCATTACAGAAAATGTAACAGAGGTAAAGGTCTGAAAAAGGGCAAAATGTTTTACGATTTAGAATTGTCTATTTAAAATCCCCCACCCTTTTTGGGAATTAAAACCTGCATTCCTGCCCAAGGCAAGTAATCAAAGGAGCAGAAAAATCTTGTTTTCTAGTTATCTTAAACCATGGGAGACAGCTCCAAAGAATTGTCTGGCAGTCATGAGATCCTCTCTCTTCACCGGTGGACCAAAACCAACAGCTATAGTTAAGCAATAGCCCAAAGCCACGATATGTGAAACTAGTCACACAGACCTGAGCCCAACTGCTGAAAACCCCCCTTTAAAAAGCCCTGTGTTTCTGCTTAAAGGCAGGATGGCAGTCTTTTGAGACGCTAGTCTGCCACCCTCCTCATTTGCCAGCAAAATAAACTTGTCTTTCCTTTTCTCCTTTTTCCTTTTTCTTTTGAGACAGTGTCTCACTCTGTTGCCCTGGGTTATCTTTCCTTTTCCTCAAACCACTTGTCCCGAGTTCTGTTCTCACTGATTTGGCCTCAGGAACAAGTACCGGAAATTTGGGTAACAGAAAGATACACAATATGTTTATTTAAAGGAGGTGGGTCTTGTGAGCTTTTAAAATATATCAGCTCGACTCCCTCTCCACCTGGCTAACAGGTACCCTGCAGAGCTCTGAACATCTCAAAGGAAGGAGCCCAGGAGACAAAAGGAAATGTAAAATTTTTTACAGTGCTAGACCTGTTGACTAAAACTGCCTTTTACCATCTGTTTCTACAGCCCGGAGTAATTCCTAGATGACAGCACGGCGACAATCTCCAGACATATCTTGAGGGCGAGGTCTCTTTAATCCTAAAGCAAAGGGAAGGATGTAGCAGTTTCACACAGCAGATTCCATTATCTGCTTGCAGTTAAGAAGAAGAGAAGGAGCGGATACTACAATTCACAACAATTAACTATTTTTCTCTTTATCCCCATATAAGCAGCAAACCACTTGGCCTAGCTGCTGGCATCTCCTGTCTCTTTCTTTGGGATGCCACACCCAAAAACCTGCATTCTCATTCTGCTCTCATTCTCTGTCCTTCTAAAGGATAGAATAAATTTTACTTTTATATCTTAATCTCTGTGTAAGAAATCTTTCTCCACTGACACCGTGAGTACCTACTAGGCTTTTCCACCCAAACATTTACCTTGTGTAGAGTTTATCTTGCAAAGTCTAACTGGACATGTGAATCAAGAGAAAATTCTTAATACTCTGCTTTTGACTTTGAAGATATTATAACTAAAAAGCAATATAATTGTAAGCAGTACTGTGCCATGCTTAAAAGCCTAGAGCCAAATAAGGGTCTATCACTATGAACTGGGATCTTTTTCAAACTAAGTACTGTTGCATCAGAAAAAGTGAGTGAAAGGCTTCTGAGAAATAGTGAGTTGACAACTAATAAAGTAAAATATTCCCCTCCAAATCTACACTACATCATTAATGTTTTAAAACGTAGCCAAATTTGGTAGAATACTACCTCTGCCAGCAATTTCAGCTAGTTTATGTTTTGTTTTCTGTCAGCTACCCCCCAAATACTGCTCTTGAACAGATACTATTTTTTTCAAAGGATAGCATTTTTAAATAATATTTTAAGACAACTATAATTAGTAGCAGTAAGGTTAGGTCTATCAATTATACTTAAGGTACTTAGTCATTCAATAAAAAGACTGAGCGCCTATAATGAGGCAGGCAATCTACTAAATATTGTGGTGGATGCAAAGATGAAGACAACAAGGACTCTACTCTCATGGAGCTTACTTTATTGTAGCAAAGATAAAACATATGAGAAACTATCAACAAAGTAGATAATAGAAGAGTTGCATAAAAGAGGTATAAAACACAAATCCTGAAGGATTAATAAAGAATCATTTAAATTGAGACTTAGGCCGGGTGCGGTGGCTCACACCTGTAATCCTAGCACTAATCCTCGCACTCTGGGAGGCCAAGGCGGGCAGATCGCTCAAGGTCAGGAGTTCGAAACCAGCCTGAGCAAGAGTGAGACCCCGTTCTCTACTATAAATAGAAAAAAATTAATTGGCCAACTAAAAATATATATAAAAAAATTAGCCGGGCATGGTGGCACATGCCTGTAGTCCCAGCTACTCGGGAGGCTGAGGCAGGAGGATTGCCTGAGCCCAGGAGTTTGAGGTTGCTGTGAGCTAGGCTGATGCCACGGCACTCTAGCTAGAGCAACAGGCTAGAGTTTAAAATAAATAAATAAATAAATAAATTGCAACTTAAAGGGTAACGCAGTGGTAAAACAAACGAGATGGAATAGATGGGAAAGGTTGCTTCAGGCAAACAGGATAGCCTATGAGGAATAGGAAACAAAGAAGAGTTCAATTTGGCTGGAGTGTAAGACACAGGAAGTAGGAGATAAATATGTTCCACTCACTGAAGCTAGACTATGAAGGCCATAGACTTGAATGCCAGACTATGGATTTGTATTTAATTCTCTATTTAGTACAGAGCAACAAAATGGTTTTTGTACTTGAGGGGGTAAAGAAGTGGAGGAACCTGGTCTTCCAACAGTGTTGGATGGTGTGGGGTATACAAAGATGAGGAACAAAATCTTTCCCCCACAGACTTTGGCCTCAAGTGAAAAACGGGGATAAAAAAGGTTGCATGAAGATTCATATGAGGGAGAAATACACACCACTGAGGGGGGACCTAATGGAATAGGTGGCATTTGGGAGATTCCTTGAAGGGCATCATGTCTCCATTTAATCATCCACCTCTTTCTCTAATAGATCAGCATTCAACCCAGCTCCTACAGCTCACACTTTTTAAAAAAGCTTTCCCTTGACATGTATCCCCTTCTAGCTATCAACCTGTCTCTTCTACATGGCCAAGTTCCTTGTCAGAGTTGGTTTACACATTCACTCCACTCCCGCTGTATCATGGCTTCACCACCACCACCACCACCACCACCACCACCACTCCACCAAAGCTGTTACTACTAAGGTTACCAGTGACTTCCAGATGGTTAAATCCAAGACACTCAACCTGATACAAATAAATGGTCACTCCCTCTTTCTTAAAAACTCTCCTAGCCTCTTGGGTACCTTGTTCTCACAGTTTTACTCTCACCACTACTGTTCTATCACAACTCCTCTTTGTTCTCTTTTTCTAGCTTCTCCATTACTGAAGCCCTAAGTGCTGAGAGTTCCTCAGAACTTGGTCCTATGCATTTTCCTTGCTCTTTACTCATACACAGAATGATCTCATACACTTTAAATACCACATAAATTTCATATCATATATATGTCATCAAGTCCCAAATTTCTGTACCCTGCCTAGACTCCTTTGTGACTAGATCTGGGTATTCAACTTTCTATCAGACACCTTCCTTTGATATCTCAGCCATGTCAAACTCAACTAGTCAACACTATTCCTCTTCCATCTCCATAAAAGGCATCTCTTGACCAGTGACTCTATTTATAAACCCAAATCATTTCTCACACTCCTCGCTCCCACACACACCCTTCTTCAACAGCTTCCCATTGACCTCACTTCCAAAATCTACCTCAAATCCATTCTCTTCTCTCCGTCACCTCTCTAATCCAAGCCACCATCATCTTTTTCATTGCAATGGCCTCCAAATAGTAACAGTTTTCCTTGTTTCCACTCTTGCCTCCCTTCAATCCATTTTCCACAGAGAAGCCAGGCTACTTACCTTAAAAAGCAACTCTGACTAACCTTGACTCTCCCTCCCTTATAAACCCTTTTGAGAGCTGCCATTTTTACTAAAGATAAAATTCCCATGACATACAAGGACCTCCATGATCTAGTCCATTTATTCCCTACTCTACTCCTCATTTTTGTTCTATTTCAGTCACACTCTCAGTTGAATAATTCCAGCCTTTACATACACTGAGATTCCTTCAACCTGGAATGCTCTTCCCCTCATTCTTCTAATTACTACTCATCCTACATGTCATTTTCCTAGAAAAACTCTCACTGAGCCTCTATCTTAATTGGGTTTCCTCAGGAGTTTGAGGCTGCAGTGAGCTGTGATCTTGCCACTGTGCTCCAGCCTAGGCAACAGTGAGCCCCTTTCTCAAAAAAAAAAAAAAAAAAATTTGTTTCCTGTCACTCTTTCTCAAGATGCCCTGTTTTTTCTTTAATGTAATTATCTACTGTCCTTATTTATGTATTTCTTTAACATAAGCCTCTTCCACTAGACAATAGGCTCTATAAGGTGTTAACACACTCAAATTTGTCAAAAACTAAACTCCTGATCTCCTCCCAAGCAGAATTAGCCCTTCCCACAGCCTTCTGCACCTTAGTTAATGACACCATCATTCTAGTTGTTCAGAACAAAAATCTTAGAATCATCTTTGACTCCTCTTTCTTCACATTCCACATCTATTCCATCAGGAAATTCTGTTATCTCCATCTTAGAAATATTATCTAGAATCAGGCCAACTTCCTACCTTAGTCCAAGCCACCATCATCTCATGCCTGAGTTACTAAAAAAGCCTCTTCTATTGTAATTAGTCTCCCTGCTTCTGCTCTTGCTTCCCTATTCACCATTTTCTGCAGGGCTAACGGAAATGTCTTGTTAAATTGAAAACAGCACCCCTTATCATTCTCTATACTCCTTAGCCTACTTCATTTTTCTTTAGAGGACTTAATCACTAATAGACACATGTTTATTGTTTACCTCTGCCAATCAAATATGACCACTATAATGATGGGGACCTTTGTTCACTGGTATATCCAAGCACCTAGAACAGTGTTCTCAGGATTTGTTAAAAAATGAATGAAAGAGGCCGGGCACGGCAGATCACACCTGTAATCTCTGCACTCTGGGAGGCCGAGGCGGGAGGATCGCTCAAGGTTAGGAGTTTGAAACCAGCCTGAGCAAGAGTGAGACCCCATCTCTACCAAAAATAGAAAGAAATTAATTCACCAACTAAAAAATATATAGAAAAAATTAGCCAGGCATGGTGGCACATGCCTGTAGTCCCAGCTACTCAGGAGGCTGAGGCAGGAGGATTGCTTGAGCCAAGGAGTTTTGAGGTTGCTGTGAGCTAGGCTAATGCCACGGCACTCTAGCTTGGGCAACAGAGTGAGACTCTGTCTCAGGAAAAAAAAAAAAGAATGTAATATAAAACCACACACTCTTCATAAGTTTAGATCTTTGAAAAAATTTCATTCCAGGCCAGGCGCGGTGGCCGAGGTGGGCGGATTGCGCAAAGGTCAGGAGTTCAAAACCAGCCTGAGCAAGAGCAAGACCCCATCTCTACTAAAAAATGCAAAGAAATTAATTGGCCAACTAAAATACATAGAAAAAGTTAGCCGGGCATGGTGGCGCATGCCTGTAGTCCCAGCTACTCGAGAGGCTGAGGCAGAAGGATTGCCTGAGCCTAGGAGTTTGAGGTTGCTGTGAGCTAGGCTGACGCTACAGCACTCTAGCCCTGGCAACAGAGTGAGACTCTGTCTCCAAAAAAAAAAAAAAAAAAAAAATTCATTCCAGTGTTGGCTATATTATGTTCAAGGCCAAGATTTAATTTCTTTCCTAAGTCTAACCGCCTTTTTTTTTCCTGATTAGTCTGTGTAGTCTGTTCTCATAACTATCACGCTTCCAGTTTTCCTAGGTAGCACAATAACCTAATCTTGTTTGTCTTTAGTTTTTGTTTTGTTTTTTGAGACAGAGTCTCACTCTGTTGCCTGGGCTGGAGTGTTATGGTGTCAGCCTAGCTCACAGCAACCTCAAACTCCTGGGCTCAGGCAATCCTCCTGCCTCAGCCTCCCAAGTAGCTGGGACTACAGGCATATGCCACCAGGCCCGGCTCATTTATATATACATATATATATTTTATTTATTTATTTATTTATTTTTTTAGTTGTCCAGCTAATTTCTTTCTATTTTTTTAGTAGAGATAGGGTCTTGCTCTTGCTCAGGCTAGTCTTGAACTTCTGAGCTCAAACGATCCTCCTGCCTTGGCCTCCCAGAGTGCTAGGATTACAGTTGTCTTTAGCTTTTAATGAACGTTAACTCTAGTAATCTACCTCCTTGTCTGTACCTCCAAAATGAAGTAACTGGTTGTTAGCAGAGGAAAACATGCAGAGAACTCACAAACCCTTAAAAATTCTTAACTACCTCAGCTTTCACCTGTTTGGTTTTGTATTATCCAGTGGTTG
>CAUYRT010087145.1:0-24664 GCA_963574885.1 Lepilemur ruficaudatus | reverse complement strand
TTTTTAGTAGAGACGGGGGTCTTGCTCTTGCTCAGGCTGGTTTCGAACTCCTGACCTTGAGCGTTCCGCCCGCCTCAGCCTCCCAGAGTGCTAGGATCACAGGTGTGAGCCACCGCGCCCGGCCAGATGTAATTAATTTTTCCCATTCAAGTTCACAAGCATTCAGAACTCTAGGGTTAATCTAATCCTCCCTATAACCCTGGGAGGTTACATTAGTATTATTCCTTTTTTTATAGATAAAGAAACCAAGGCACAGAGAGGTTAATTAACTTGCCCAAGGCTAATACCTAATGGAGTTGAGATCTGAACCAACAGTCTGTTTCTTAAGCACCATGCAGTATACGGCTTAGCCCAGAGCTAGCCTCTCAATCAAGGTCAATAACATTAGCTAGTAGTTGAAAGTCTTATCGTAATAAGTAGTGGAGGGGTTCTTAGTAGAGAATATATAGGGGATCAGGAAAGGTTTGTGCTAATATTAAGAACATCCTCAAAGAGAAAACTCTGGTCTGCAGTAACCAAGTTAACTGTACAGGGCCCAGCACAAGCCATTTCTCTCAATCCCCAAGCACAGACCAACCCATTGCTTTCCGTATGTGGTTACTCATTCTGGAGCTAAACACCAAGGCTGTCGGTAGATGTGCTAATGCAGAGAAATGTTCTTGAATCTGTGAAAATCTCTTCTTTTTATTTATTTAATCCCATATCCATTATTGGGATTTTTCTGCACTTCCAGTAGGCACTGTCACCAAAAGACCCTTAGGACGTAAATCAGTATGGCAGAATAAAAGGCCCACTGTTCATCTTGCAGAGAGGGGCTGCCCCAAATGAATGCAGCTGCTGTCCCCCCTTGCTACCATTTGTAAACGTGAGAAGTCAGAGGTGCTGCTACGCTGCAGATCCTACAGGCACCCTATAAATACTAATTGAAGAAAGGTGTTGATAAGGTAGAGAAATTACACTTCTCCAAACGGTGACAGCCTCAATGCTTCAGGCTCAATTTTTAAAAGAAAAAGACAAACAAAGGAGCCCAGATCATTAGAAGGGCTTTCCTGGCAGTGCTGGGTGACAGCCATGGTGAGCCCAAGCCCTGGCTGAGGCTCATGTAGTAGCATAGTAAGATGATTTATTCTTTCCCCTAAGTCAGCCTTAAAAATACGCTTTTTTTAATGGCCTGTCCGTGGCATAGTTTTACTGTGGCAAGGCACTCGATTCCTTAACATTCACCTGGCACATGCTCCCACATGCAAAGCAGAAAAGTGGCAGGGGGGGCGGGCTGCACCGTCAGGATAAATGCCAGTCGGTTCAGCAGAGGTTTTGCGAAGCCCAGCCTCCAGGTTTTACCACTGCACTGACATTCTATTAAATCCCACAGACGAGAAAGATCTCCAACACTTAGATGCAAGAGGATTGAAGAGCTAGTGGCCACTAGGCGCAGGACACAGACATGAGGATCAGCAGTGCCGGCTGCCAGCAGGAGAATGCAGGAGGACTGCGATGCCCGGGGAGTCTAGACACATTCCTCTCCAGGTCACCAGGCTTTACTTGGGGAAAAAAGCCCATGTGACCAGCTGCACTAAAAAATACCAATGTGAACCCTTGCAGGGAAACCAGATGGCTCCAAGCCAGAGGTAAAAATAGCTCTTCATACAGCACAGCCCAAACTAGGAGCAGGGCAGTGTCTCAGGGCCACTCAGGTTTTGATTTCAACCTGCCAACGAGGTAAAAAATAAAAATAAAAAGTTTTAACTAAACTGTGGGAAGCTGTTTTGGAAAGAGAGATTAAAAATACAAATACTCCACCTTCTACCTGGCTTATTTCAAATTTATTTGACTGTCATTAGCAGAAGAGTGAAAAAGATTTGCAGCTAGAAAAAAATATTTGTCTTTCTTCTTATTTGACCATAGCAAGAAAAACTGGCAGATCAATATAGTAACTTGTCAAAGAATTTCTTCAATTAATTCATGGATTAATAGGAAGAGTTGAGTAAAAAGAGAAAAGAAAATCTTTGATTTTTTCGAACTCCTGACCTCGAGCGATCCTCCCGCCTCGGCCTCCCAGAGTGCTAGGATTACAGGCATGAGCCACCTCGCCTGGCCTAAAATCTTTGATTTTTTAATGATTTTTAAAGACCTAAATTTACAGATTTATCTGAGTTCTAATTTATGTAAGTAATTACTTATTTTAAAGAAGCTGTTTAATCTATCTGCCATTGTCCCAGTGAGGTTTCTATTTTTACCAATGGGAGTGAGTCACGACGAGACCATTTAGGGACATGTTTAGAACACGAATTTTCAAGTCAAGAACCAAGTGAAATTTTGGTTCCCAAACCAGGGCCCTGAAGTTCAGCACACTAGCAGCCATTGTGCTGTGGCAACATGTTCGCGTGTGTGCACCGATTGTGTGACACGGAACAGAGGTGACTGGAAAAGTTCCATGGACAAAAAATAGCGCAGATAATAACTCCTCACAAGATAAGAGGAAATAAGTGACATTTGACTTGGGGTTCCCGCAATCCCCTGACCCAGTGAACAAGAAAACGCTGTTGTATCTTTTGCTTGTTGAAATTGATGGAAGCTTCTGTCCCCATCCAATCAGCAAAGAAGTTTTTGTCTTCATGTACAGTGTTGTTCTGTCCCAAGAACCATGAATGCTTTTCTTATTTGCCTCAAAACTTCTCGGGCTTCATTGATATAATAGACTCTTGATGCCTGGCTAATAAAAATCCCAGCTCTGTTGGATTTAATTTTGAATTTTTTAAGACAAAAATAAAATTAAGTGAAAATCAAATCTGATTAGAACAAACTTTTACCAACGTACAAAGGTTCAGTGTTCAAATGCACATCTTAAAACTTACGGAATAACTGTTAAAGCCTATTTTACAATTTTTAATTTTGGATCTCTTACAACTGAACGTTAATTCTGGTGTCCCCTCCTTCTCAGTAAGGCAGATTTTTAAATACGGCAAGGATGAGACTTAATAAGCTGTAGTAGAATAAGCCCTAGTTAAGTTTGTAAGTGCAAGTTATAAGCTCTGGTAGAATTCTTAGCCTTTTCTCTCTGGGTGTTAGGAGATTGCTCACAGTTCAGAGAAAAAGAAAAACACCATCTGTCTTGAGACCTTTTCTGAAAGCACAAAACCAAGCACTTTTTAGATTAAAAGCTAATTTTCATTCCAAATAGAGAAACTCGTATTTCTGGTCTTATTTTTCTACCTAAGAGAAGAAAGGCTTTTCTCCTACACTGGAAAGATTTTACACCAAAATTATAAATATATTGACCCATGTTTTCTTTTAATACCTTGTAATGATATTTTCAGCATTTACATTTTCCTGTGTAGCTGGAACATATTTTGGTATAAAAATAAAGTATAAACCCAAGTTTGTTTAATGACTTTCTATTTGTCCAAATAATACCATGTGACACTGATTTGAAATAGTTTTATTATATACTAAAGTTTTATACATACTGGCCTCATTCTGTTCCATTACAGGGTCTATTTCTTTTTATTGCCTCACTGTTTTAACCATTATAGCTTTTAAGTTGCCACACTGTTTTATCATTGTAGTATATTGTAATACATTTTATATTTATTATATTACATATTAAAATGTATTATAAAGGTATTGCCTTTTCTATTCTTTTCCAATACGGTCCTGGCTACTACTTGAACCTCTTAATGATCTGTGTAGACTAATCTATCAAGTCTCCTTGCCTGCCTTCTCTCTTCTAATTGACTGGGATATCTTTTTTCTGTCTTTTGTAGTTTTAATTGAAGTATTACTATTCATTTTTTTTTAACTCTTATAAGCACCAGATTTTAATATCTAAGTCACTTATGGGGGAGAGAAACACCGTTAAGAACTTCCCTCCAGAACAAAACAAAGACGTTCCTTCCTCCAAACATCCAAATTGAAGGTCTACCAAAACAAACAAACAAAAGCCCACACAGAAATAAAAACAGAAATCACATTCTAGAGGGTCGGTGCATTTAACAGTCAGCGTCCACTGTGCCAACTGTCCTTCGGCTGACTTTCAAAAAAATAACACCCTAAATTATCAAAATATACATTTTCCATTTGCTTCTTTTAAATTAAAAGTAATAATTAAAGAAAACTTTAAAGAATTCGCCATCCATTGCCTGACCCATGTGGGTGTCATGCACAGCGCAGGGAGGTCAGGAGGGTCATTTGCAGGGACCAGACGAGGGATGCGCATGTCCAAGGTTCAGCTTCCCCACCGCGTGCAGCCGCACCACTCGGGTGTGAGGGTCGCAGCGCTGCCGGGAGAACCCACGGGACGCGCGGGCCCCGAGCCGGTGTACACGGAGCGACAGGCTACACCGCCCGCCTGCAGTGTTCCCATCGTGCGGAGACGCTTCAGCGACAGGCCACGGTCAGGCTGAGGGGCGCCCACGCGGAACTTTCCTCGGGAGACGCGCAGACCGGAAGGGCCGCCCAGGTACTGATCACGAATCAGTCTCCGTCCCCGATGGGGACAGTCTGCTGTCGGGGCCGGGGGACCTTGTGCGGGGCTAAGACGGCCCCAGGCGCTGTCGCGAGTACGTCTTGGTGACCCGTCGGTCACCGTTTGGTCGTCTCCACTGTCGTGACCACCTCCGGTTCCAGTTCGACTATTTGGAACCACGCCCATGCCCGGCCCCCCAGTCCTCGTCGCGGGTGGAACCTGTTCCACGGCCTGCGACGGCGGGTGACACGCCCGCCACTGTCCACCACGGCGACGTCCCCACGAGGGATGAGAGTTTTTCCAAACTGCGTCAGGTGCAGGGCTGTGCTGTTCTGAGAGGCGAATCTCCACCCGTGTCCTCGTCAAGCGGGGCCACTCCCTGTCCCCTCACGCTGTGGGTGACGATCGCCACCTGCCCGGCACTGTCCCCACTCGATTCCTTCCATCTGCCTTCGACGAGTGAACGGAAACGTCTTCAGAGTCCCTTTAGGCTTTCGCTCACTTACCAACTCAGTGGCTCCTTACTGAGTTGATTTCTTTCTTTTCTTTGTCCCCACCCTAATGTCACTGAGGGGAGGGGTCTCAAGCAAGCATAGCCATAAGGGTAGATTCTGAATGCAAAATGTGGGGGAAGGTCTTTAGAAACTATTTTAAATAACTTTAAATACAGATCATGATGTGAGTTGTAAGGCAAGAAACTACATACCCAATATACTAGCCCAATATTTAACCCCGATTATTGGTCTCACTCACCCATATTTTAGCCAGAGAAGCTAACAATGATACCCACAAAGGTAATTTTCAATTTGCAGGATTTTAAAAAATATTATCTTTATGTAGAAAATTAGAACAATTGTTATTCTCACATTTCATCTTCTGGTTTTGTGAGGTCACAGGCACTAATTTCAGGTTTTAGACATTTAGAAACGATATGTTCTACCCTATATGATGGACTATAATGTTACGGACTCACTGCTGATGGAACAGGCATTCACTGTGTTTATTCAGCTGTGTACTGGGTGGGTTATTACATCAGCCCTCCCCTCGAGTTCCCTTCCCAACCACCAGAAGACACTGGGGAGTTTTCATTCTCGTAGAAATCTGCAAATCTTCATTTCGTTGGCATCGTATTTTAAGCAACGAGGTAACACCTTCTGCAACAATCTGGATGGAACTGGAGGCCGTCCTCCTAAGTGAAGTATCACCCGGAACGGGAAAACAAACACCACATGTACTCGCTATTAAATTCACACGAACTGATCAGCACTCACGCACAGATGGAAGCAAAACTCAATGGAAATCACAAAGGTGGGAGGGGGAGGAGGGAATGGGCAAAATTATACCTAACAGGTACAACGTACACTATCTGGGAGGTGGGCCCACTTATAACTTTGACTCAAGCAGTACAAAAGCAATCCATGTAATAACCAAAACATTTGTACCCCTGTAATATTCTAAAATAAATGTATATATTTGAGATGTATCTATTTAAAATGTATATATTTGAGACATACGCATTTCCAGTTTGTCAAATCGTTTGTGTGTGTGTGTGTGGTCAGTAGATTGCAAGTGGCTTAGCTTGGATACAGTATTTCTATTTCCCATCTATTTCCCTAAGTGCTGTCCTGACAATATTCCCCCCTCACTTCATGTAAGTGATTTATGATATAACTTAAAGTTGAAAGAATATCATTTACAATTTTTTGAAGCATGGAAGTTTTAAAGTTACTATTTTACAGTTGGCAGTTTATACATATTTGATGATCTAAATATTAATTTAGAATATGAATAGTATAAGCCTTTTAGAAATTATTATAGCTAGAAAAGATTTATAATAGAATTGTATGTATGTGTGTGTAAAATCAACATTTTTGAGCACTTACACTGTGGCACATATTTTATAGTATCTTTCCACATTTAACCCTCAAGCAACTCTGCAAGGCAGGTATTATTTGCTTTTTTACGGAGGAGGAAACTAGGGCAGAAAGAGGTTAAACAGCGTGTCAAATGTCCAGCAGCTGACACATACGTCCAAGATTTGAACCCATTTATGTCTGGCCACAAACGCTATGCTTATGGCCACTGTGAGAATTCTACTTAATTTAACCCAATGTGTTAAAATTCTAGTATTCTAGAATGTACTATTCTAATTCCTGAGTTCTGAAATTATATTACCCATTTAGTACACATCATAAATTTTCAGCTGAAGTAAATCACTCAGAAGTAACAGGAAAAGTTCTGTGATGTTACGTTTGCAACGTAATACATTTGTGAAACTGTAACAACACAGGAAATAACGTAACTAAAGCCTGCTAACAATTTGGCAGCGCAAATCATTTTAATCTCATTTCTTAGGATGTAATTTTTTTCAAGCATTTTCAAAGAAACAGTTTCCATTTGAAAAGAGGCACAGGTAGACACATTTTTCATAGAGACACATGAAAAGTAGCTGGAATTAATTTCTGTAAGTCTATCTAGAAAAAAAGAAAAAGCAGAGATTTCCTCCCAAACATCCAAACTCAGATGTACACGTACAATTGGGACTGAGACGTTTTTGTGTGTGTTGGAGGGTGGTGGCGTGACAGTAGCTGAAGGGAGGTCACCAGAGAGGTGACAAGGAGGAAATGAAAGAGGCAGAATTCCCAAAACAAAGTTTTAGGACAACTGGAAGAGAGGAATTAGAGGGAACATTTCAATTGAAAATATTAAACATAAGAATGACGTGATCTAGACAAAACAGGAGAGAACCCAATAGCCGATCCCCACACACACCACCCAATACTCAACGGCCACAACGATTGAATCTAGGATGAGAGGATGGGGTGGTGTCGGAGTGAAGCTACTGTTTTGTCTCTTCTTTCTACAGTTGCCAAGCAACATGTTGACCTCAATGTTCTTTTCCATTACCCTCCGTGTTTATCCTCAGGTCTACGTGATTGACGTTTATTTGTTCTAACGCAAACAGTTTTGTGCTTTAGTAGATATATAAACTTACAAGGCTTAAAATGTGTTGTGGAATTTTAACATTAACATTTTCCCTTTATGAACATCTATTTTGGGCTACCTTTCTCTCTTCATGAATATAAATGTTTTGTCTAACCCATTAGAGCCCTGTTGATAGGAAACATTTGAAGGTAAAGAAAGAGTGAGATTCTGATTCGAGAAGACAGGGCTGGGATTACAGGCTCGAGCCACCATGGCTAGCCTTCCTTCGTGATTTGCATGAGATTTTTCTTGTCTTGTTCTTGTATAAGGGTTAGGTTGCTTTGTAAATTGAATCAGGGGTCTCTGTTCCTATGCTCACCGCAGTAAAATAAAGGATGTCTGCAGGCAGGGACTTTTTGCTTACTGCTGTATCCCTAGCAACCTAAAACGCAAAAGGTGTTCAATAAATACTTATTGAATAACTGAATGAATCTTCCTCAAAGTATTGGTAGATTTTACCAGACCTAAATGTGGTGCTTATTTTCTGTAGGTATTTTTTTTGACACTTACTCAATTACTTTTAGGATTATTAGTTTTCTTTTGTTAATGAGTTTTTGTCTCTTTTAAAATAAATTTGGTTACCCATATTTTCGTAAAAAGTAATTGATTTCAGGCTGGGTGTGGTGGCTCGTGTCTGTAATCCTAGCACTCTGGGAGGCCAAGGTGGGATGATCACTTGAGGTCAGGAGTTCGAGACCAGCCTGAGCAAGAGCGAAGACCCTGTCTCTACTAAAAATATAAAAAATTAGCTGAGCAACTAAAAATAGAAACAAAAAATTAGCCAGGTATAGTGGTAAGTGCCTGTAGTCCCAGCTACTCGGGAGGCTGAGGCAGGAGGATCGCTTAAGCCCAGGAGTTTGAGGTTGCTGTGAGCTAGGCTGACACCATGGCACTCACTCTAGCCCGGGCAACAGAGTGAGACTCTGTCTCAAAAAAAAAAAAAACCAGGCCATATTTAAAATAACAAAAGGCAATTTTAAGGCAATTTCAGTTTGCAAAGGAAAAAATTGTAGTTTAGGATTTGACATTATTAGCCATTTTTAAATTCAGGCAACTCCGGCTGTAACTCACCTCGCCCTTGCCTCGGTTTTCTGCCTCCCTCCAGGCTCTGGCAGACCACCACAGGCCAGTTTCCGGAACCACACAGTTATTTTGTCTGTTACATTATTAAACACTCAACTCAAGCCTCTAGAAAAGAAAAAAAGAAAATAATAAAATCTTGAAGCTATCAGAAGGAAGGAATTAATATAATTTATGAAGGAACAAATTATAATGGAAACCAGAACATCATTTTAATGAACAAATACATTCAAACAGGGTTCCTTGAGTAGAAGACTCCCCCACCATAATAGGCTAATCTCTGCAATTTTAATGAAAAGAACACCACAACTGAAAGAAGAAAAATAAAAAAAACCATGGAATAGACTGGACAAATAAGAAACCATTATGAGCAATGTAATCCACATTTAAAATAGACAAATGTAAATTTTTTAAAAAATTAACCACAGAGGAGATACAAAACTGGAATAGACCGGATAGGAATGTATCTCCCTGGCCTGGGTCCCATTAAGTCCTCCCGAGAACATTCCAGTGAGAACGCAGCTTCCATCCCTGCAGTTTGAACTCCTACCCTCGGCTTCCTCCCTTCCTCATCCACCCTCTTCCCCAGCTGGGACCCACCTCGCCCGCAGGGCTTCCTGCAGGGCCATCCCTGGCCACCTGCCCCTCCCACGCTGCTCTGGCGTCTGGTGGCACTCAGGCTCAATTCTAAACAAACCCCTCTCCAAGTTCAAGTATTTTTAATTCATTATTTACCTTTAAAATGATTGTGTTGATCACGAACAAAACAGACCAAAGTCCCTATTGTTTGATAACTTATATTTTTAGCGGTAGAAGGCTGATGTTTGTAATTATGATATAAATATATCCACACATGCGTAATATGTATACATAATACATAAGTATATAATATAATGTAAAACACATAAATTCATAACCAGGTGGTGACAAGGCGAATGAGGAAAACCAAAGCAGGCACTGAGCGTCCCCGGTACTCAGTGTCCTGCTGCCTGAATTGCTGCCAACAACCCCAAGGTCATCTGTCACACCTTGGTCTAATGATCTGGGACAAAAATATTTAACACGTAGGTACGGTAATGCATTGGAACCTCCTAATGAGCCTATGAGGTAGATATGATTAATGTCATTGTCCCTTTTTTTTCCAGATGCAGAAGCTGAGACATAGAAACAAAGGAAATTTCTTAAGTTCTCACAGCTCCGTAGTGGCTGGGCTGGAATTTGAACCCCGAGCGTCTGTCTTCGGAGTTCAGGCACTTTGCCACCGAGAGTCTGTCTACGCTCCTACCCAAAGTCACCTCACGTCAATGCCAGCCTCCCTCCTTTCCAACTTCAAAATCAGTCTTCTCTTTAGTCTTCCAACGACACACCCTTCTTTTGCCTTTTTAAAATAAGGAACAGGCACTATTGTGAATGTTAACCTAGAAAGAGATCAGGAGTCACTACCAAAGGAATGACAACAATTCCTTAAGAAGAATCTGGATCACCCCCTGATATACGAAATGGGGTTATGAGCAAGCCCACCTCCATCCCTGCATTTAACCAACCGGGCTCTGAGGGATCAGCTCACAACGTTCT
Source organism: Lepilemur ruficaudatus (assembly GCA_963574885.1). Classification (NCBI taxonomy): domain Eukaryota; kingdom Metazoa; phylum Chordata; class Mammalia; order Primates; family Lepilemuridae; genus Lepilemur; species Lepilemur ruficaudatus. The sequence continues at coordinate 14,559 of CAUYRT010087145.1, read as the reverse complement.
CCTGCTGTGTCGGGGAACCTTATCAAGGAGAGGATTAGCCGAGCTCCAGGGACAAAGCCAGGGAGGGGACGGGGGCGGTAGAGGACTGTGAGGAAAGGAGAGATGGGAGTAGAGCTGGATGGAGCGGGGTCCCCCAGCTCCCTGCCAGGACTTGTCCTGGAAGAGGGGAAGGGTGTCAGAGGAGGGCTCTTGGCTGCCCCCCTAGGACTCAGGGAGGTCATCTCTCTGGTCACACTGCGCTCTGGTGGGGCAGCTGCGTCAGGGGCTTTCATGATCCTGAATTCTCCTTTCTTATTTCCTCTTCCATTTTTTTTACCTTTTCTTCCATCTTTCATAGTTACACTTCCTTCTTTCATTCTTTAAATGTGAACTCTCCTTAAAGTTTTGAATACAACACTTTTCTTTCCCTTAATGATCTCCTTTTTGTTATGCTATTAACTGTCACCTGGAGGCAGATGTTCCCTAAATCCCATATATGTGGTCAAAACTTCTCTTTAGAATTTCCATAGTGTATCTGCAAGCCCTCTTAGATAGCTCCACCTGTTCTCTTGGCCTGTGACTTCAACTTGACACAATTAAACCCACATAAATTCTTTGCCGCCTTCCAAACCATTCTTCCTGCTTTTCAATAAATGTTAATAACATCACCACTCTTTGTGAATTTCCCTACTTTCCATTTTGAGCACAAACCTTCAAATTATCTCACACGTGTTCATAATAACTTAGTAAAATGCCCAACACATACAATTACTTTCCAAAGACTTTCCATATATTAACTCTTTTAATTCTTGCCATAACTCTATGAGATTGTTACTATTATGACTACCATTTTACAGCTAAGGAAATGAGGGCATAGAGAGGTTGTTACCCACCTAGTAAATAAATGGCAGACGTGATTTGAACGCAGGCCGCCCAGTTCCCCAGTGTGTTCTCTAAACCACTCCAGTCCACAGCTTTCCGCTAGATAACAAGACCACATTCAATGAAAAACTGATATGTATAACGATCACAGCTATGTAAAACGCACAAGCAAAAAACTGTCTAAATAACCAGGTATGGAAAAAAGACTAGAAGGAAATATACCAAATTATCAATAGCGATTATACTGCTGTAAGAACTGAGAGCAATTTTATGTTCTACCCTCTACCTTTTTTATTTTCTAAATTTTCTATTGCAATGCATTTATAATGAAAAATAAACCAATACATTTTACATTTCATTTCTAAGTGACTGCAATAAACGAAAAATACAATTGCAGCATCCTTTTCTCTCTCCAACAAAAAAACAATGTGTGCATGGAACACGTGGAAATCTTCCATTCCGTTTCACCATCCTAGTTATAGCCATTATCATCTCCCACCTACTTATGCGCTCTTATATGTATAACCATCCTACATGCAGATTAATCTTTTAAAGTCCATATTTTCTTTACATCACTTCCCGATTCAAGAGTTTTTTTGTCTTCCTGTTACTCATGGAATTCAATTCAAACTCTTTAGCCTGGCATGAAATTTGTCCACAGTGTCGCCCTAACCTTCCCTGCAGCCTTTTCTTCCATTTTTTCCCTGTATGTTTCCTGTGATCCTACCAGCCTCAGTTCCTTTCCTTTGCCTTGGTCTTTGCTAGCTGCATGCAACTCCCCAGGTACCAAGGTAATCGTGACAGAGGTGAATCGGCAGCCTAAGTGGTTTGGAATCAGCTCATGCTCCTCAGGGGCCACCGTCCACTGGCCCTGTCAGGTCTCTGCCCTGCCCAAGAACCTTCACTATTAGTCTGTCCTGAGAGCCAGGGAGCCAGGAGTGAGGATTACTGAGCTCTGCCAACCCCCCTTCTAGATCAGCTATTAGCCTAGTCTGTGGGCTTGGTCTGGTCTCTGTGTTCCTGCTTCCGTCTTCATGTTTCCCTGGCAGAAATGCTGCCTTGGTGTCCTGCACAAGTCTGGCCCAAGGCCAGCTGGGTCCGGCGCAGCCCTATTGACTTCTGCGCTGGACCAACAGCCAGATCTCCCGCATAGCACCCCGCTCGTGGAAATGGAGCTCCTTGAATGAACCCGACCCATGCCTGAGGATGCTGGGTCCTGGAGCTCACATGACCTGAACTATTCATAGTTACTGTCCACACTGACCCCAGACACGACCGCCTCTCACGGTCTCTTCTAGACCAGCCATGGCTTGTCTTGCTAAAATTGCAAATAAGCTACCAGGGGGTCTTTCTGAGATTGGATAGTTTCTGCCAAACTATATCCTCCTCTGTCTTTCCTGCCCCTCGAGCCTTCCACTAAGCTGTTCCTTTCACTCAGAACACTCCTACGAACACTTAGGAAGTTTCTGCCTTTGTTAAAAACTTTTTTAGTGTGGTGAAATATATATAACTTAAAATTAATCATTTAATTTTTGTAAGTGTACAATTTAGTGGCAGTTAGTACCTTCCCAATTTTGGACAACCATTGCCATATTTATTTCCAGAACTTTTTCATCATCCCAAACAGAAACTCTGCATTCATTAAACAATGACTCTCCAATCCCTTTTTCCCCAGCATCTGGTAACCTTTAACCTACTTGTGGTTTCCATGAATTTGCCCATTCTAGGTACTTCATATAAGTGGAATCATACAATATTTGTCTTTTTTGTGTCTGGCTATATTAGTCAGGATTCTCCAGAGAAACAGAACCGATAAGTGTGTGTATATAGATTTATCGTGAAAAATTGACTCACAGGATTATAGAGCTGAGAAATCAATCATCTGTGAAGAGATCCAAGAAAACCAATGTGTAATTCCAACCCCAGTCTGAAAGCCAGAGAACCAGAGTAGCTGATAGTATAAATCCCAGTTCCCAGTGCAAGGACAGGAGAAGACCAATGTCCCCTGATGGCCAGAACAGTGTCTTTCACAGAACAGATGCCCAGCAAATGCTTAATTTATTGAATACATGACTGAGAAGTTAATGAGTGAATATAACAAACACAAATCAGAATCCTTCTACCTTTGGATTGAAAGTAACTAGTTGTTAATTTCCATAATTTTATTATTAAGAATTCTCTTTAAGGAAGCTGTCAACTTGCCAAAAAATAATGATCCATTGTAATCACCTAATAAGCTAAATATTATCTAATTATTCTATTAGGTTGAAATAAGCCAATGTCTTTTGTCAGGAGGAAACACTGACCCACGCAAGTGTTTACTGCAAGGATCTTACTTAACTATGTAATCAGATGTCTGATCTTTGAGATCTGTCGGTGTTAATTTTCATGCATCCTTCTGAGAAACCACACTCTCAGCAAAGCTATTTCATTATAGAAAATGAAGATGCCACAGATTTGCAGCATGGAACTCTAAACCGCGCCTAATGTGACTGTTGCTCAACACAGTTTCGGATTTTGCAAAACAAGTGTCCTCAGCAACTCTCAACCACGTCAGTGAAACATTTTTTACAAGTTTGCCAGAGAGCTAATGGTGTGGAAGAAAGAGGAGAAAAAAACCAATGCATATTTATGACTATAAATGTGCGTCATTCCACGTGCATTTGAATTCTGTGATTCAAATTATGTATTAATAAATAGTCTTTTGAACTGAAGAAGTTATTGTGAAAACCCAAAAAGCAGTTCAAAAGATTTTAAAAGTGGGAGATTTTATACTGCAATGTCCACCTCGGCCTCCACTGGACTGTCTCCACGGCCCTCTTGTAAGGATCTCACAGACACCAGGCCAAGACCAGACGTCGACACTGCCGTTCCGGGCCAGCACCGGGGACTGAGGTCTCGCTGCCCTGCCCTGGCCCAGGGCTGAGGTGGAGCCCGCGGGGCGGTCAGCCTGCCACCTGCCGGCCCCGTCGATATCCACGGGAGAGGAAGCGGAGTGACACGGGAGCCTTTTCCCTCTTTCAGCTCATCTCCCAGATGAGACAACAGCAAACTTCGAGAAGGGAGGAGAGGGGCCGTCTCGCTTGGGCCTGGCAGTGTCATGCAGCCTCTGCATTCTGGAAAGATTCTTAAGCAAACAAGCAATACCTTTTAACACCGTGAGTGGTAATGGCACCTTCCTCTGAGACCTGGAGAAGCCAGAAAGCAGACAGTCCGGTCCTGGTCCCGCAGCGCTGGCGTTAGTCTCCAGAGCAGGGGCTGAGGACCCGAGAGCACGGGCCACCACGCTGCAGAAAGTCACTGCGCCCTCACGGTCGGTCGTGGCGATTCATCCGACGGTCTTTTGTACAGTAGGATCAGCTGCGGGGCGCGAGGAGCTCTTCCAGCTGGAATCCATCTGTGTGACTGCCAGAAAGGAGGTTCGCGCAGTGAGGGGTCGTCGTGTGGGATTCAGGGACAGATGTCAGGCCAGCAGTCACAAGCCACGAGCGGCTGGAACAGTGGCCGGTTTGAACTGAGATGTGCTGCACGTGTAAAATACTCACTGGGTTTCAGAGACATAGGATTAAAAAAAGAATGTAAAAATCACGCTAATTATTTATATGGATTATATTGGAGTGATAATATTTTGGATATCTTGAATAAGATAAAATATATTTTTTAATTAATTGTCCTTTTTATGTTTTATTTTATTTTATTTTTTTAGAGACAGGGTCTCACTCGGTCACCCAGGCTGGAGTGCAGCGTCACAGTCATAGCTCACTGCAGACTTGAACTCCTGGGTTTCAGCAATCCGCCTGCCTCAGCCTGCAGAGTAGCTAGGACTATGGGAACACGCCACTGCGCCTGGCTAATTGTTTTTATTTTTTGTAGAGACAGGGTCTTGCTATGCTGCCCAAGCTGGTCTCCAACTCCTGCCCTTAAGCAATCCTCCCACCTTGTCCTCTCAAAGTGCTGGGATTACAGGCATGAGCCACTGTGCTCAGCCCATTTAATTTTTTTTAATGTAGCTACTGGAAAAATTTTAAATCATATATGTGGCTCATATTATTTTTCTACTGCACAATGCTGAGTTTGACAAACAATTATGGCTAATGTTTACTCAGTGCTTTACTGAGGGTGACCTAAGAGGTGCACTATGCTAAGGGTTTTGTGCACACTGGTTTTTCACTTAACCTTCATCATAGCGTTAGTAGAAGTGTTGTTAGCATTCCAATGTTACAGGTCACGAAAGTGAGACTCAGAGAGAATGAGGAACAAGGCTCCACAGTTAATGAGTGACTATGCCTGCACTGGAACCCAAATGTTTGCAAATCCAAAATCAAGACTCTCACCCACTAGGCACACAGTCTTCTGTTTAACAGCAGGGCTCTGTTGAGGTCCTTTCCCCGCTCCTGTTCTGTGGTTTTGTTGTAGAACTTTTTCCTCTCTCTACGGGGCCACCTTGCTGTAAATTCTATAGTCAGGTAAAAAGAGGTTTCTCCCCTTTGCATATTTTCCTAGGCCCATATTAAATAACAAATTTAGAAGTGGAATGGTATATAGAGGTAGAATTCTTTCCAACTACTTCTAATTTTTGTCCATCTTGGCTTTCAGTGTCTTAAAGTATAAAATTTCTCAGACATCATAAATCCTTAAGAAAGTGCCCTAGGAGGTTTTAGACAAAAACAGATTTTCCAGATTTGCGTGGAATTTTTTTTTAGTTTTTTGCAAAGAAGGAAAGTTCTGTTTATACAAAAGCACCAAGTAAAATTTCTGTGAGCCTCAAATTCTTCTGTTATTTGTGTACATGAAAGCTACACATGCACACAAACATATATACATACACAAGCACATGTGCACACACACGGAAAGTCATTTATAATCTCTTGTGCAAGGAAAGTGATCTTTTTTGAGAGGCAAATCTTAAATTCTAAAACAAGTAAGATCTGTGATTTCTGAAGTACTTATTCAGGAACAAATAAATGTGACCTCTCTTTTTTGTCTAATAACTTCCTGTTTTGTCTCTAATTGTTTTGGTTCTCTCCAGTTGTGAAGTGCCAAGAAACTTTCAGCAGTGCCTTGCTGAAATAGTATGTTAAATAACATAGTTTTCTAGTGTGAACAGAGAAAGCAAAGACTAGGTTTTGGAAGACTTATCCATCCATCCACCTAGTATGTAGATACTCACCTATCTACATATTAAACCATCCACCACCTATCCATCCATCCATTCATCCATCCATTCCTCCATTCATCCACCCATCCATCTATCCCCCAATCCATCCTCCCATCCATCCAGCCAACCACCCACCTATCCATCTGTCCATCCATCCATCCATCCATTTATCCATTCACCCACCTATCCATCCATCTATCCATCCACCCACCCATCCATCCATTTATCCATCCACCCACCTATCCATCCATCTATCCATCTACCCATCCATCCATCCCCCAATCCATCCATCCACCCATCCATCCACCCATTTATCCATCCACCCACCTATCCATCCATCCACCCACCCAGGCCAAGCATACAGATTCAACAGTAAACAAGCAGAACTCAACCCTGACCTCCTGAAGCTTATACTCTTGTGGGAAAGGCAAATGATAAAAAAGCAAATAAGCAAATAAAAACTATGAATTGAGGTGAGCCCATGAAGGAAACAGAGTGCAGAGACAGAGGGCGACCTACTTTAGATACAATCAGTGGTCAGCAAGGGCTCCACGCTGTGGGAGCTGGTGAAAGAGGGGTCCGGCAGTCCAGCAGAAGGAAGCACAAGCGCAACAGTCCTGAGCTGTCTCGAGCATGCAGCGTTAGCAAACGGGGCGTGGCTATTGACGCTATTGATGGGGAGCGCGGTGAGCATGCAGGCGAGGTGCGGTTAGAAGCAGCAGGTCGGCGAGAGACCGTCCGGGCACTCTAGGCAGAAGAAGGAGTCTGGGTTTTGTTCAAAGCTCAGTGGCGAGCTACTGAGAGGTTCTAAATAGATGAGTGACACATTCATGGTTATACGTTTTTGAAAGGCTGCTCTCACAGCTGGGCGGAAAGTAGACTGAGGAGGCAGGAGGCAAAACGAGAAGAGTGTCTAGTCACTGGGGATTCCTTCACCTCTTGACGTCACTGTTCTCCGGGTTGGTGCTGTTAACAATTGTGTGTTCCACTTAGATTCCCAAAACGCTCCATTCTTTTTACAAGTTAAAACCTTTTTTGTTTTCCTTCATGTTCTTTTTGTTTGTTTGCTTTCTGTCTGCATTTCTAGAACCTTTAAACTCCTTAGAATAATGCTGCTTTCCCCAGGGCATTCTAAACATCTGGATAAAATGTGATAAACACGTGTAGCCCTGGTCCCAGTTGTGCCCAAAGCACCAAGGACTCTGCCTTAGGCCCCTATTCTGCTTGGAAACCTATAAAACAGTCTCCATGGAGCATTTCAAAGCTCCTTTACGTCTAAGCATTCTATTTAATAGCTAGTCGCTGCAGTTCTTTTCACAACCATGATGAAATACTATCTGTAGCGCCCTGACAAAGGACTCAGGCCCCACGCCCTGCCCCGCCTCCGGGGCAGGCAGGCCCCACTGGACCCTCCCTTAGCACAGCGAGCTCACACAAGCCCCGTCACAGCCCCGAGCGTGGACCTGGCCTTCTGGGCTGCCTTTTGTCCCGGGCTGGTTATCCTTGGATTAACACTCCTCTGTCACCTCTTTAGGACACGGCAGTTCTCTTGGCGTAGGGTGGGGACACCTTTCTCAACGAGTGAAAATCCCTCTTGTCCTGGAGATCTTCCATTTGCCTCTATAGACCCTCTTGCCACCCTTCTCAGCCCTGCTGAGCCCCAGGAGGCTGAGCTGCGGGCGCTACACAGATGTCCTCTGGCTTCTGCTGGGTTTGGCCAATGAGGACCCCAACAGACGGGGGAGTGGAGACCACGATCAGAATTTTTATTCCCTCCACTTCCTCTCTGAAGTTTGTCCTGGGCGGCTGCAGCCCATCCTGCCCCACGGCCCCCTCTAGGTGGACCCCCCTACATGGCCATCTCTGCCTTGTACCCTCCCCCCTTCAGGCTGAAGGACAGTGACGGCACCCCTGCTGTTGCAGGTCCCTGGACCCCCTACTCCTCGCCATCTTTGTTTCTTTATAAAATGCTCTGTAAATCATCCCAGTCTGAGTGTGCCTCTCTTTCCTGCTAGGATCTTGACAGATATAACCCTCTCTCTCCTTGAGGTCCTTCCGGCCCTCTCACTGTCAGGACATAAGGACGTCTGACCTTCAACTGAGAGTGACCAGCGTCTCACCCCATCCCATTTCTCTTTTCAGCCGCACAGTCCTTCTCTACAGAACCACACCCCGTGTCTCCTGAGTCTTTAAGACGCCTGATTCATTCCCACTGAGCGCCGTGCCACGCTACGCAAACAACGCCCCACCAACAACCGCAGGCTACACGCGCTATGTATTACCTCTCCTGAACTAATAATGAAGATAAAAATGTGGGAGTGTATGCTAATCCTATAGCACAACATTCAAATACAAAGAGATGAAAATATGGTGAACCATGGTATTATTTGAGAATAATAATAATGATAGCTAGCCCTTATTAAGTGTGTAGCATGGTAGGTGCTCGTTTACGCTCTTTCCATGTATTAACTTCTCTAACCCTCACAGCAACCTTAAGAGACAGGGACTATTATCATCCTCATTTAGTAGGTGAAAAAATCTAAATGCAGAGAGCTTATGTAATTTACCCCAGGTTATATAGCTAAGAAGTGGCAGATCTGGCATTTAAGCCAAGGCAATTTGGCTGTAAAGTTGATGCTCTTAACTACAATATTGTAAATAAAGTCTATTGTGAAATCTTAGTAAGAAATCCTGCATTCAATGCTTAAAATGGGCTTGTTTTGATACCCCTTATTATGAAAATGTTAGTAAGGAGAAAATAAAATAAATACTGGGAACCTCCAATAAGAGGAAAAAGTAGACTGCTTAGGATGTTAACAAAATAAGAAGGTATTTTAAAGTACTCTCAAATGATGTGACATTAGAACATTGGATTTGGGCAAAAAGCATATTTCAAATTCTTTTAATCATGAATTTTGATAGAACAAATTTAGATTTAGAATAGGTTGTTGAAGAACTTATTAAACCTCCTGGGATGTTCTTTAAAAAGAGAGTATGTAGTTATTTATAGTAATGCTTCTCAAACTTTAGGGCAACAACCGTCAAGGGCTTTGTCAGATATGAAGATCCCTGGGTCCCACATCGGACTTCTGAAAAGAAATCCCTAGAGAATGACAGCAGGTAAAATAATGGCCCCCTGAAGACGTCCACGTCCTAATCCTCAAAACCTGTGAATATATTTTCTTATACAGCAAAAGGGACTTTGCAAATGTGATTAAGTTAACAGCCCTGAGATGGAAAGATTACCCTGCATGATCTGGGTGGGCCCAGGGTAATAACAAGGGTCCTTAGAGGTGGAAGAGGGAGACAGAGAGGTCAGAGTCAGGGAGAAGCGTGAATGTGAGGACGGAAGCAGAGGCAGAGGGACAGGGACGGAAGCTCCTGCCACGCTGGTGGCCTCTAGAAGCTGGAAAAGGCAAGGAAACTGACTCTCCTCTAGACGGTCAGGAAGGCAGTCCTCCTTGACCCATTCTAGACATCTGACCTCCAGAACTGCAACGTAATAAATTTGTGTTAAGCCGCTAAGTCTTAGTTTTACAGTAGCAACAGGAAACTAACGCAGGGGCCAGTTCCCAAATCTTCATTTGTAATGAGCCTCTAGCAACAGGATGAAAGAAGTGGTGAATGTTCATCTAGCATTTCCTCCTTAAAATGATTGAATTAAAAACTCTTCTAAAATAATACCCTGGTCTATTATTTTATTTATTTTTTAAATGTAACCCATTGGTTTACCATGGAGATTAGTAACTGACTGTGATATCGTCATGCACAGAAGTGCAGTTATAGCAGAAAAAGCATGGTGTGTAGGTCAGCAGGACCCAGGACTACCTCAGCGCTTCCGAGCTGCGTGACCTTCTGCAAGTTCCTTCATTTTCATGACCTTAAGTTTTCCCACGTGTAAACCCTAAGATAATATCATCCTAAATATGTATGTTTGAAAGAACCTGACATAGTGGCCATCGTTCTTTAATATAATTCACCTTATTAATAGATTAAGAACAAAAGTTGTACAATAATCTCCATTGACACGGAAAAAGACATCTGAGAAAATATTCCCTGTTTTTTTTTTTTAAAGGTTAAATTAGAAATTGATGGATAGTTTCTTAATATTAGCTGCTCAGGGAAATTTAAGTTCCTTCTGTTCTCCACCTCTCCTTCTCTTTCTTCTTTCCAGCAATACAGACAAAACACTGACATGATTCTTGGTATCTGAGTCTTCATATAACAGTACATTAAGATCAGATCTTCCCAGTCTTTGTTTCTGCAGAGCCCCCAAGACAGTGATGCTAATTACCTCCACTTCCAGACCACGCAGTCGCAACTTGCACAGCAGATGTTTAAAACCAGTTTTGCTACCCTTACCCCAGATCCCACCTGGAGGGTATAAAATATTTGCAGGCTGGAGATTAAACAAGATGTTGTCTCTGGAGGCTGTGATTAGTGTGCTATGAGCTCCCCTCACCAGACGGCGAGTGTGATAACTGTCCCACGCGGCTAGTGTCTGATGTGTGCTGCAAAAATAAATCTGCAGGCGACAGCGGGTTGAAAGCCCAGGGCCTCGGGGAGAGGCAAGTTTGGGAGGTGATCGTGTGCCCTCTAGTGGCGGATGTGAGCGCAGCGCTTCCCATGAGCTAGAGGCGGGCGCACGCTGGCGTTCTCTTAAATCCCAGGGAAGGACATGCCCAGGGAGCGGGGGAGGGGGCGGGGGGGGCCGAGATCTCACCAAGAGGCTGGAACTGTCCTCCCAGAATCAGAGACCCAGGGGATGGTCTTGCTTGCATCCAGAAAACGCCTGGTGAGGGATGCCCAGTTAGGTGGGGCGGGACCCGCAACTCACCTCATAGAATGGGTGTGAGCAGGTGGCGTGGGGTGGGAAGTGGGGAGAATGAATCGTCTTCACATCACACCCCCTGGTCCTGCGTGGTCAACATAATAGTGTAAAAGGAAGGTTATATAAGATCATTAAAATTTTCCAGGAAAAAATCATAGTCTGAGAAACATTTTTTTACATTTCTGAAAAATTGTAAAGTCTGTTTAATTCACCCTGTGAAACATACTGAAATCATTTGTTCACCTTTTTTTTTTGGAGACAGAGTGCAGTGGTGCCATCACAGGTCCCTGCAGGGCTCAAGCCGGCCTCCTGCCTCAGCCTCTCGAGTGGCTGGGACTACAGGCATGAGCCACTATGCCCGACTACTTATTTTACTTTTTATGGGGACTATGTCATGCTATGCTACTCAGGCTGGTCTTGTTGTTCACATTATTTTTGTACACATATTCATAGGTCCTTTTCCTTTTCTCAGAAAGAAACTGCTTAAAAAAAACTTCAAGTACAGAAAAGGTCTAAATAAGAAAAATGCTCTATCAGCCCAACTCTCAGTGTTAAATACTGCGTAACATCTTGCAACATGTGCTTTTGGACTTTCAAATGCAAAAGTTCTCTGGCTTGGGAGCATATGCCCAGAGATGATGGGCCTGGATGTCCCGCTCTGAAACATCAGGGTGACGGTGCTGTCTGGCTGCATCTGAGTGTGTCCTTCAGCTGCAAGTTCATTATCTCACAATTCCTTCCACGCAGGCAGGTGGAGTCTGGGCTTGAGCTGTCTCCATTCAAACTGTGTGACCCTTCACTGCTCGTGTGACTGTGGGTGAGCTATGTAACCTCTCCATTCCTGACTTTTCTCATCTGTGAAATGGCAGGTATATTACAAATATTTTATCAGGTTTTTGGAGCATTTAATGAGATGATAAATAATACAATTAACATGGTGTTTGGCACACCGTGAACTTACAATTAAATGTTGGCTTTTATAACACCTGTCTTACCCAACTCCAGGTTGTTGTCCTCTGTCAGCCTTATGAACTCCTGAAGGGTAAGTTTAACCTGTCTTCCCCGTGAGGCCTTCAGGTAGTTGAAGATGTCCTGCATGTCGCTTTGTGTCTTCTCTGGATGTCCTCAAATTTGTCAGTGTTCTTAAAATGCAGCCCCTCTGGTGGGATGCAGTACCCAGGACTCACTGAGCACCAAGCAGCATTGTGAAGTTATTTACTCGAATCAGACAGAGCTGGGATTCATACCAAGGTTGCTTTGAAATTTACCTCGAGCAGGTTCATTGCTATGGTCTGAATGTTTGTGTCCCTCCGAAATTCGTATGCTCAAATCCTAACCCCCCAAGAGGATGGTTAATGCCTCCTAATGGAGGTGCAGCCTTTGGGAGGTGATTAGGTCATGAGGGCAGAACCTTTATGACGGACATTGGTGCCCTTGTGAAAGGGACACCAGAGAGCTAGCACACCCCTCCTGCCGTGTGAAGGGATATTGGAAAGATGGTTCCGTCTGTAACTAGGGAGGGGTCCTTGCGAAACAGCAAATCTGCTGGCATCTTGGACTTGATCTTGGACTTCGCAGCCTCCAAGATAAGCCTTTGAGCAATAAATTTCTGTTCTTTGTGAACCACCACCTACCGTATTTTGTTTTAGCAGCGCAGATGGACAAAGACATGCCATTTCTCACCAAAGACTCAAACTGATCTTTTTTCTGGGAACCGATACAGTCCAGTCACTCTCTTGTGCAACTGGTTTGAAATCACATGAAACACTTCACAGCCATCTCCCTTATTTTTCATTGTTAGGCTTAGCCCACTCTTTTTCTGGAACATTATTCCATCATAATTCTTTCCCACTCTGTGCTATCTACAGCTTTGTGATTACTCCTTTTTTTAGCTTCACAAAGAGACCATTTAACAACCTGTTAAATTACTTTTCTGGAGTTTGAGGAAGCTCACTGGTTTTAGTTTTCTGGAATCTTTCTCCTCTTAAAAAAGATTAGGGTATTTGCCTCCATTTGGTACTTCTCGAGCCTTTCTGATTATTAAGAGATTATCATCACGTGTTTGGCAACATGCCAGTTAATTCTCTCAGTACCCTGCGGTGCTATTTATCAAGGACTGATCATTAGAACGTGCTGGAAGTGTGGCTTTCTGGCTTCCGTCATCTGCCTGAGGCTTCCGTTTCCATTAGGGAATTCTCACATTCTCCTGGATAAGGACATGAGAGAACATGTATACTACATATTTCATTCATAATTTTCTTATTCATGTTTATATTAAGGCATGAATGTGGCATTTTACATGCCATACTGCCAGCATATCCTATTGCTAAAAGTGTCCACTGACTTGCTTAAGAAATAACAAATGTCATATGATCCTGGTCATGATGACAATGATGACAACAATGACGATGAATTAACAAGCAATGCTAAATGGCACCAGTTGACCTTGCCACGTTTCTCTACCCTGAAGTTCCAATTCACTTGTTCCTTATGATGTTTCTAGCAATAGGAGTTTTAAAAATACTTCTTGTCCTTTGAATAATGAGCTAATTTTGCAAAAACTAGATTTAGTAGCGTCAGCTGAGCTTGGTGTTTAGTACATTTGTAATTTTAGCTTCTAGAATTAGTATCATTCTTTCCAATGAGCGGATTGTAAATTTTGTAATACATCTGGTTCCCTTAATTAAACTAGTCTTTAAATATAGTCTCAACATTTCCTTATACAAATTCTTCTTATACTGGAAAACAATTAATATGGACCAACCTTTCCACTCCTTCCCTGAGGAGTAATGTCTCTCTGTTATTTCACCAAAGTATAATATAGTGCACTGAAGTTCTCAGACGCTTAAATGCATTGATTATAACAGATTTTAGAGAAAAATAATGTATTAAATATACACTTTGATTTTTTGATTCATTCTATCTTTCTACATTGGCTTATTGACTTACTTTGTGCCATAAACATTATGGCAGAAGTTGCCCATTCTTGCCTCTTGAGTTTATATGGTACAGACTCAAGACACACTAACAAGCCTCTCTCTTCTTTTTGTCCTCCTCCTCCTCCTTCTGCTCTTCCTAGACTTCTGTCTGTCTCTCTCATTCTCTACCATCCCTTTGTTGTTACTCTTGAAAGTAGTCTGAAAGTGCTACAGTATACAGATAATATTTTTAAAAAACACTTTTCTCTGGAATCTGCAATCTGAGTGGATGATAAAATTATACCAGGGCAATAATTCAAAACCATTGTCCAGGGTATGCATGTTTTCCTCAAGCCTAATTAAAATCTTATTCTTTAAGATAAGCTAATAATAATTTCATGATTTGAAAAAATTCCTAGAGAATTTTGTCTTCAATTTTTTATTTCAGCATATTATGGGGGTACAAATGTTAAGGTTACGTACATTGCCTTTGCTCCCCTCCCCCCTCCAGTCAGAGCCTCAAGCCTGACCATCCCCCAGACAGTGCACATCTCACTCATTATGTATGTAGATACCCATCCCCTCCTCCCCTCTCCTGTCTGCCCGACACCCGATAAATGATGTTCCTATGTGTCCACTTAGGTGTTGATCAGCTAATTTACTCACCAATTTGCTGGTGAGTACATGTGGTGCCTGTCCATCCATTCTTGGGATACTTCACTTAGTAGAACGGGTTTCAGCTCCATCCAGGAAAATACAAGAGGTGCTATATCACCATTGCTTCTTATAGC
>CAUYRT010087142.1:0-39943 GCA_963574885.1 Lepilemur ruficaudatus | reverse complement strand
CCCAGCTACTTGGGAGGCTGAGGCAGAAGGATTGCTTGAGCCCAGGAGTTTGAGGTTGCTGTGAGCTAGGCTAATGCCACGGCACTCTACAGCCCGGGCAACAGAGTGAGACTCTGTCTCAAAAAAAAAAAAAAAAAAAATATATTCTAGTCACTGATATCAATTTTCCTTCTGAGATGCTATTTGAAAAGTAAGCTGAACCTGCCAAGAACTTCTGAAGGAGCAATAACAATAAAATGATTCCTTACATATTTAAATAAAAGTATTGCCTGGCATTGTTATCTCATTTGAAACTCACGGTCATTTTCCATAAAGAAAATTGAGACTCAAAGGAGTTAAGAGTCTCTCCCTGCAAAGCCCAATCTTTTGAGGGTAAGCCTAAGACTCTTTCTCCTGCCCTTACTGCCAACTAGAAAATTGCAACTGGGCACGTAAGCCTCTCACCCACCATCTCATAACTCACCTTCAGGCAGGACTTTTTTAGCCTACTGCCCCTTCATCCTTGCTGAGCAGGCTATTAAAGGGCAACCAGAGGGTGGGCATCAGGAAAGATTCCCTGGACTTTTCTTCTCCTTTAGCGATGAAGCTCTCTGGGTGGAAAATTTCTCCTTTAAAACTTTGAAGTACAAAGAGTATCACCACTTGCAAAGGAAAGGAGAACTAAACAAAGAAACCCAAACTCTTTTCTCCTAAAAGTGCTGAATTGCACTATCATGCCATTTCCTTTCCCACTGTGGATGGTTGCACATGTGGTGTCTTCCATTTGGGAAACACTTTCACTATCTTCTCTCGGCCTTAAATACAAATACGTATTGTCCCTTGCTTGAGATTTCAGCTCCATAGTGGCTTCTTCAGAAAAGCCTTTTCTAGTCTCCAAGTTAGGTCAAATCTCACTTCTATAAGCTCTCCTGGCATCATATACTTCTTCTTCACCCTTGTCATAATTATAATTTTATACTTCTATTTGTGTGATTTATAGATTGTCAGCCTCCACTGGATTATAGTATCCATAGGGTAGAAACTATAGTTGGCCTGCCATTATTTCTCCAGCACCTATCATAATAATATCTGGCATCTAGGATGTTTATAAATACATATTCAATGAGTAAATAAATGAACCAAGAGAATATATAAGAAAAAAAGAAGATGTGTATCCTGGGATCATATATAGAGATAATTGTGGAATTTTTAATTGTCCAATATGTTGAAACTGGCTTGAAGTAATGCAATGAGATATTTTATTTGTTGCTGTTGTAGTTGTTACTATTATTTTGACATATTTTGATTGTTTTGGGGCCTTGTTTTTTTTTCCCCCCTAGGGAGCCAGAGAGGAGATTAAGAAGAGCTTGAGATGAAGAAAGAAAGAAAGAAATAGGGAAATTATTTGATGTAATGCTTCTGCTTTCTTTTCTAATAAATCAGTAGTTGGGTTGTCAATACAATGAAGCATTATTCAAGGAATGCATTTCTTACCATTTCCCAAGAACAAAAAAATCCAAAAGAGTAGACTTCCAATTTACTCTTAGAATCCTTTAAATAGCATACGACTTTGACTTCTGAAAGAATTTCCACGATCCAATTCAGTTTCATCATCATGCCCTATACTCAGTTTTTAAACATTTCATTCTCCATGCTATTGCATTGCAGTTCACAACAGAAATGTTTGATTCCCTCAAACACCTGTTTCTGCTCAAACAAAACAAAAATCATCAATACAGTTCAAGTTTAGTAAATCCTATCTACAATCCCCATTATTTACATTGGGAAATAATAACAATTCCTGAACCTGAGAATTGAATATTCCATTTCACTTCTACAAAGATTTTCATCAGCAAAACCCAGAGCACTCAAGTATACCATCATGAGATTAGGGTCTGCTAAAACTATTGTATTGTTTGAGCTATCAGACAGTGCTCATTTGACAGTCTCTGTGTTCCAAAACCTAATGAAGTTATGGCCAGGATATCAGTAAATGAAAGTCTGTGGAGAAAAACTGCATTGTCCGCCCCCTAGAAACACTCATATGAAAATGGATCAATTCTGTGGCTTGGGGTAGCTAATTATTGCTGAAAAGGGGGGGCTATTCAGAGAGTACGGGCAGGTGGAAAAAAATGGGCACCTGGAAAAGGCAGCGTCAACAGAGATAAAAGGGTACACTAGATTACCGAGATGGAGAGACAGAAAAGCCAAAGTTGCCCTAACATATCTCCCAGCTGTAAAATCAGCCCAGAAACAGGGGATCATTCGTTCATTTCAATGTAATTAAATATCATTAATAAGATGCTCTGGAGAATGTGCTGTTTAAAGATAGTGGAAGCCCCTGGGCATGACCTACAGGGAAGCCGTATCTCAGAATCACACTGGCTCTGGGCTCCCACACAGTGCTGGGAAAGTTAAAGTTGCACACTTAGTTAACTTTGTTCATTGACTCCACCGCTCTTTCAGCAACACCACCATCTCCAATAAAAAAGATCAGAAAAGATGGTGCAGGGCAGCCATAAAATTTATCTTCGTTGAATCTATAGAAAGGATTGCATAAAGCCAACTCAGGCAACTAGTTCTCCTTAAGGAAAATCCCTGCGAATAAGTATGCAGCAGGAATGCCTTTACAAGTGGAAGAGCATCTTAGAGAGGTTTCATTTCTACGCTTAGCCTATAAAATCACATATCATCAAAGCAGCTCTGGATCACGTGGGCTTGGTGAGAGGCTTGCACATGCCTGTGAGAGGCCTTGGTGACTGTGAGGCTTCAACTATGACTCTCTTGGGCTAGGAAGATGGACACAGCATACAGGCATAGGCTGGCAGAGCAGGTAGAATCACCCTTGATATTGAATTGTGTTCTCTTTCTCTCTGATTTTCTGTCTCACCCTCTGTCTCCCACTCTCTGTCTCTCTCTATAAATACATGAATTCAGAAAAATGAAATATGCATCTGATGCTATTATATATACTGTATTCTTCCATCTGTCTGGAAAATCATTTCTCTTATCTCTATTCTAACACCTCACTGCCTTCGCCTTCCACTTGTACCCTATAGATCCTTTGAGATTCTACTTAAGTCAGTTTCGTCACTCTCCATGTCTGATTTTGTTACCCTCTTTCTGGATTCTCCTGGAACCCTGTGTGCCCCTCTATGCAATCACTTATCATGCCTAGAGTAATAATCAGCTGCATCACTGCTGTTGCACTGGACTAGGAGTTCAGCAGTCTAGGGCATGCGTCTCTTTTATTGTTAGCACTGAAAACGGTGTATGGCATCTCAGAAATATTCAATAAATAAGGAAAGAAGGAAGAGGAAAAAGAGGAAGGAAGAGTAGGAAGAAAGAACAAGATATTTGTTGACTTGAGCAATTTTTCACCCCCTCCTGGGCCTCAGTTTCCTCATTTGAGCAGTGATGGCTTGGCTGCTTCTGATTTTGGAGGGCAGCATTCTAGGATCCTAGACTTGGAACAACCTCACTGAGACCTAGCATCAGGCCGAAAAGAAGCAATTAAAGGGAATACTTTAAATAAGAAATAGACTTTAAAAATAATCCAATCAGCAGAATGCATCTCAAAATATGTGCACAGCTCTGAGCCACTATCGTCAACAGTTGGGAAGTAGCATGTTCAGCAATGAAAGAATCCCTAGGGACTCGGCCAATATGAACTCACAGATGTTCCTGTTGAAGTCAGGTGATAAGTTTCCTTTATGGCCATGTTTAACCAGAGTCCTCAGTTCACCTCAGGGCATAGCCCACTCAGCCCTTTGCACCTTCGGCTTATAAAGAAAGAAAGAAAGACAGAAAAGAGAGAGAGAGAGAGAGATCTCCTAACACCAAGAGTACAACCCATATCTAAGTGTTCCAAGAGTTGATGACCTTTCTCTTTCTAAATAAAAAGGTCATCATTTGAAGTAACATCACTAAAGCAAAAGATTTACTCATTATTTTATGGTTATTGTTTCTTTTCACTTATATCATTCTTCTCTCCATGCTGGAAAAGCCCTACCACCATCCCCGGCAGTGGGTGCAGAGACTGGAAAGAGTGTGAGTTTTCTTGTCAAGGGTTTTTTTTTAAATTACAATTAGGGAGATAGAGAGAATGTTAAGAAGGAATAAATAATTTGTAGAATGAATGTTGACTCTGCAGCAAAAGCTTTATATACAGTATATCATTAATCTTAAGCATCACAAGATCCCTTGCAGGTACCATCAGCGTTTTGCACAAAGGAGAACATGGAAGCAAAAGGATTTCAAATTAATTTGCTTAATTCATACAACAATTAAGTGGCAAAAGCAGAACTTGAGCCTAAGCGTTGGGTAGCACAAAACTTCCTCCTGATCTGTGTGGTACCTACAGTGCTTTCTTTTTTGCTCCAAAACTTCTCAGCTGGATTTCCAAGGGGTTTAAATGAGCAGAGTGATGCCCTCAGATCTCAGGGAAACCTGGTAGGGATTACGGAAGCATGAGTTTCTGGGCCCATGGCTTCTGCTCACAAGTAGCTTTATCTGTTTAACCTAGAGCTCCAAATAAATGTGGTATTTTCACTTTCTGTGTGTGCCATGATGTGAAAAAGTCTCAGAAACACTGCTGCTGTAGCCTTGCATCACATGAACACATGTGATGTTCCAGTCACACAAAGTTACATAATATAATAAACTTAACATATAAATAACTTACTATGATATCTTTTCATGCTTGTGTAGATTTACTCATGCTATATCCCTTATACAGAAAGCCTACCCCTTCTTCTTCTCTACCTGATAAATCCGTACTACTTTAAGAACAATTGAAATTTGACATCAAAAGGAGAAAGTCCCATGTTCTTCTTTTTTTCTCAAGCACTTTGGTACCTTGGTTAGGATACTCCTCACATTGCTCTGTAATTGACAGCTTCATACAGCTGTCTCATCCGCTTAAAGCACATAGGACGTACTCGGCAAAGATATGTTGGATGAATGAACGTATGGCATGTGGAGGGTAAAAACTGTATTTTAATTACTTTGTCATCATCAGAAGCTGGCTGAGGGGCAAACAAACTACTGCTCCTGGGCCAAATTTGGCCTGTGGCCTGTTTTATATAGCCAGAAAGCTCAGAATGGTTTTTACATTTTTAAAGAGTTGTTTTAAAAAATTAACAAGAATATGTGACAGAGACCATATGTGGCCTGCAAAGCCTAAAATGTTTATTATGTCTGGTCCTTTTTGGAAAAATCTTCCAACCCTCAATAGCTAAGTCAATCAATCAAGACTAATTGATTGTTTTCATAAGCATATCATGCATCAGTATTTTTTTTCCTCAGATCTAGCTCTCTTGTTTGTCAACCTATATCACTTTCTGGCCTTGGGTAGACCATTTGTCCTATTGTTCCTCTAGTCAATATTTCTTAACTTTATTATTGAAATGTAGTGCACATAGAAAGGAGACAAAAATCATAGCTACAGAGCTCAAGGAATCATGATTTAAGCGAGCACACCCATGTGACTACCACTCAGATGAGAAATAGATTGCCAGCTCATCGGAATCTCCCCATAGCCCTTCCCAGCCATTACTCTCTTCCTCTTCCTTAAAGGTAACCATACCCCTGACTTCTAAACTCATACAGTAGATTTTTTTATCTTTATACATACGGAATATACAGTATCACAAACCTATTATTGAGAAAAATCAATGTCTCAGTTTTTTGGCTCAGTATTAGGTTTGTGATGCTTTTTCACTTGGTTGTGGACAGCAGTAGCCTGTTCATTTTCATCGTTGAATAGTACTCTATTGTCATTTTTTAAAATTTATTCTACTGTTGATAGATTTTTTTAAATTTGGGATTATTGTGAATAATGTTATTTTCACCATTCTTATTAATGCATTTTGAAGACTTTTGACACCCAGTAGAGCTGCCACGTCATTGCTGCCTCCCCACCTCACCTCCTCTAATCAGCTTCTTCATCACAGTTATGGATCCTTTGGCCATTCCAGTATGGGGTTAGGAGCATAGGTGCTCAAACAACACCACTGGGTTTCAATCCTGGACTCCTCCATTCCTATCTGTGTGGTCTTAATAAATTACTTACTCTTTCTGTACCTTTTATTTCATATCTGTAACATCAGGATAATAGAATTGAGTTAAATTTTGTAAACCTCTTAGAACAACGTTTAGCACAGTAAGTGACATATATGTGTTTTCACAATAATTAAATAATTACATTGAAACAATGGCTCTGCATTTAGAATGATACCTTCAGTTTGAACTGATCACATGACACAAGTTGACTATTTTCTTCTATTTGAGGGATATAAAAAAATCTAAGTTCTTATGAATTAAAAAGTAGAATTAAGCTCCCAAAAAAATTCTCATAGCCTCACATTTTTGATTAGAAATATTAACATATCCTTATTTCCTCTAACCTCAATACACAGTTAGAAAACCAGCAACTTGTAGGTGCTCTATACAAACTTAATATATAAATCAAATCAATACCAAGTCGAAACGATAAAACAATTTTATCATTGTAGTATCAAATTTAAAATTAACAAATTATCTGTTTCATTTTTTCATAGTTTATTAAACTATCTGAGAAATACTCTCTAATTCAAGCTAAAAACCAACTATACATTTATTAGATCGTGTTCTCAGTACTGTGCTAAACTCTGTGAAAGAAAACAAGAGAAGTAAAATATACTATATTTCCCCTCAAATGCTTGCAGTTCTGTTATTTATTCTTCCTATAATTATTGTCTATTGAGTCCTAGGCGTCTCTAAGGCAATACTTCTACATATGATCAGACACTGTATGACGAGAACTACTCAGATACAAAAGCAGAGCTGTTTTGTCCCCAATCAAAGCAGAATGCCTTTTTGCAACCTCTTTCTCAGATTGTATAAGCTGAAATAGTTACCTTAGAAGCTCATTTTAATTAGTCACATGTTCTACATGGATGAAATTCAGTATTTAAATCAATTAATACAATATGTTGGTTTGGGACATGTTTATAAAATACAATTTTTACTTTCATCAGAGGTTTTCCTAAGTTAGTGGAAAACTCCCATTTCTCTTAAGTCTGATTCAAAGGCAGCCTATTTAATAATAGTACAGAAAATACCAGGTAAAAACAAGGAAAGGGGGTGCAGGCAGTGGTGTGCTAGTAAATGTTTAACAACCAGCTGTTAGAAGAAAAGGGCCTAATTTCTACCATTTGCCCACTTCCATGGTGTAAATACTCCCAGCATGGCTGCGTTCAAGTGCCCAGGGAGAAGATGTCACTGGATACAGAATTGAAAAGAGTTGTTCACATCAGCTCTGTGAGCCAGTGCAGGCTGGTTTCAGTGCACCACTGAGTGCAGAGCAATAGAACTTCCAATTTCCTTTGAAGAACTGCCCCTCCTCCATTGCACCATGGCCCTGACAATGAAGCTGTCTTACCCTGCTCTGGAAAAGGAATAATCGTAAGAAACTAAGATTGGTCAAATTGATTCTCTCTCCCAAGAATCTGAATCTCGAGTGGGGCACAAATAAAAAGCAAATGTTTGGGGAAAATATTCCCAACTGTTCTTGCTGTCTAGACCTAACACCCACCCCAACCACAGACTCCAGTCCAACTCCTGAATGAAACCTGAGTCTTCCATTTTTCCCCATGGTTAAATAAAAGTTCTTAAATCCTTCCAATAAATAATTATTTTTTCCTTAACATGCCTAGAGTCAGTCTTTGACTTAACCTTAAGGAATAAAGCAACAGATTTGGTATTTTTTAGTTTATGATAATGTGTATTTAAATAGTTGCTCCACAAAACTCTGTTCCCAAACTCATTTTGAGTCTCATGGGGTGGGGTTGCAGTGGGTGGGTGGGTACTGCCATGGAAGGAGTCAAATGTAATTTATTTACAAAGGCACAAGGTGACACACCTTCTTTCCCACCTTTTCTCATTAGATCAACTAATTACATTTAGTATTAACAGAGAGTGGTTTGGGTGGTGGAGTAGTATCATATTAGGGTAAAAGCTGAGCTGCTGTAACAAAGGAACTTAAAGCAATATGGAGGCTTAAAGGGAAAAGGACTTTATTTCTCTGTCACATAACAGTTCCAGCATAGGCAATCTGTGTCCACGAGCTGCTTCTGCTTGGCTTGTTCATTCAAACACTCAGGCTCCTACTGTCTTTCTGTTCCACCTTCCTCAGGCATATTGTGTCTGCTGCATGGTTGAAGTTGTGTTTCTACTACATTCAGTTGCCAGCCAACAGGAAGCAAATAGGGAAGAGGGAGGAGGCATGCTCACATTCCAAGGACAAGAAATTTGCCACATGAAAAAGTATAATTTACTGACCATCCACATATCCAGCTAAAACTGAGATACAGTAGAAAAGACAATGAACGCATTGTATAGAAAATTAGCCATTGTCCCAAAGGCCTTTGAGAACCATTTGCTGTTACTGTTTTTTTTTAAAAAAAAAAAAAGAGCATAGGCACAGATCATAAATGTGAAACATGTTCCAAAAAATTAAAATAGAAATAGTTCAACATTCTGTATGTTTTCTGGGTGATAAGTTTACATAGATAGGTTGGTACTTCTAAACCAGAGTAGAATAATATACTACTCTGTTTGTGAAATATATGTGAAATATATTTGTGAAATATATCATAAGAAATTTGCTAGTAATAATCATCAAAGTACTGACAGTTGAAAATAATCTATTCTTTGAAAAATTAGGGCCAAATCAAGATTATTCCTATAGCAGTGTTCCCTAAAATTTCATTGTAGAAGTAGTACTATCAGAATTTTCTCTGTATCTGTATTATTACTGCAACATGTCTGCATTATTATGTACTATGGGACATATCTTCACCATTATTTTCTTCAATCTTTTTCTTTAAGTTAACTCAATTCTTAATTTGTTTATGAAGGACACTTTATATCACTACTATAAATGGAAAGCCAGTGTCACTTGGCAAAGTAGAAGATAACTTTAAAAATAGAAAATATTATCAGACAATGGTGTTACATTGTAGCTAGATATTATTGCTAGCTGAGAATTCTGAGTCAGAGCTGGTTTTTGCTCTGTTCAAAAGAGAGATAGTAAAAGTTGAGGTGTTTTGAAGTGCTGGCAGCAAACTGAGTCTTTCTCCTTGAAGAATCTGAAGAATTAAAAGGGAATTGAAATAGGACTACGTGACTATGTACATCAGTGTGATTTGATTCCTGTCTATGAACTACCTAAACCCACTCTTTATAGAACCCTGCCCTATAGAAAATGCCAGTCTTACTCATTTACACAAAGATACGCCTTTTTGAGTGGGAGATAAAGGTGTGAAGTTGCAGTTAGCACTTTGAGCAGTTTTAATAATCCTGCCAGTGCCATGTGCTTTGAACATCATCATTCATGTGTTTTCAGGTGGTAGAAGGAAACGCTGTTCTAAATCCAGCTATTGTCTCAAAGTCATGAAGTGGGGGGAAAAAGACCTCGAAAATGTCATCCATACACACAAGTATCAAGTCTGGACCTTCTTTTCCTCTCTGGCGCCGTTTATTTGGATGGAGTTGACTTTCTGACTTCAGAGAGCTGTTTTCCAGTACCAGATCTCTCTGACATGCTCTCTGGGATGTTTATGTTGGATGCTGCCTCAAATCTTTTAATCAACCAGACACTCCTCCAGTGAAAGGTAGATGATTAGAATATCTGGTCCACGAACCTAAACTATAATTATGCTGAGTATCAGACTGCATTTGGTATTCCTAAACTTGTACTGCACTCCAAGGAAATATTTTCCTTTCAGAAGCAAACAGTTATGATGCATGAAAATAGTTGAGCCAGCCAGTCAGATCCTTCAAGTGGCAACCAACTATTGCTAGAGTCATCAAGGCTAGAGAGAAAAGATTTCAACTCTCCAGCAAAACAGAGCAATGGAAATCTATAGCTAAGAGCTCCAAATGCATGGACCAGATGGGCAATATCTTAGTATTAGAAATGCAGGGTTAACTTAAATACTTGGTTATCATAGTGAAGTACAAATTTAAACATGAACAAAATTCATTTGACAATGAGATGCATTCAGCGCTACCTAAGGAAATAGTGTTGATGATGGGGATAAAGGAATGATACAATTTATCATATACCTTCTCTGTTCTAGTCTTTGTGCTACATACATTATAAAGATTAGCTCGTTTATTTCTCCCAACTCTGAAAACTTATAAAAAAAAGAAGAGAATGTCTTATTAAATATTTACTCCCTAGTGGTAAGCCAATGGGACACTCAAGGTCACCATACTTTACAGGGTTTAGGGACCATCCCCATTTCAAACATCTATCATTTTCCACCTAAACCATTTACTCTCAACTTGAAGGTAAGGAAGACATAGTGATGGAGGTCACCTAGGAGTTATGACACATTCCTCCTCATTCCCAAGATTCCGATGTCCCCAAATGTTCCTCTGTCCCACCTTTGAGAATCATTGCCTTAGTAGATTGCTGTTACTAAGATCATTTGAAATATTCATCAGGTAAGTTTTGCAGGTAAATTGAGAACCATTCAGTAGCTGAGTCAGTAAAGGTCTGATATTTCAGAGCCCTGGCTACATATCTAAGACTGCTCCTCACATTCAGAAATGGTAGAGAAATCTCTGTCAGACCATTTGCCTGATATGCTCTCTACCTTTCCCTGAGTAGAGCCTAAGCCCCAAATTTTATGTGCCTCTCCAGTGTATCTAAAGTAATTTTATTAGTGTCCCAAGACATGTTCTGGAGGACATCTCTACATGTCTTCCACCTTTAGAATTCTATAATTCCATTATACAATCAGTATAGAAACTGTCATTAATATCTGTCAGGTAACAGAACACAAATATCTCAAAATTTAAAAGAATCCTATTATAACCTTTCTAGTACTTCTCAAATGAGAAGGAATAACCTTCTAGGGAATTATTTTCAGATTCAAATTTTAGCCAATATAAACTAGGCTCAAAACCAGAGCAATTGTATAAAGATCCTTAATTTACATTTAGAAAAGTGTATTTAAATCTCCTCACACATGTGTATGTATTTATTGTTGTATAACTAAATTGTCTGATAACAGAAGGCTTAAAGAATGCTAGCAGTGGGGAAGAGCTGTAAGTGGGAAAATGTTGCATTAGTCTGGTTCTTTAATTACAAGCTGTTTGCACTGTGCATTGCGTATCGGTGCATTTTTGTTTGTGTATATACAGGTTGATCCTGGATATTTGCAAATAAACTCGTGAATAGGAATAATAGAGTAGGTTCATTTTTTTCTCCTAAAGGGAGTCCTGTGATTGGATTCTTTTCCTAAAATCACACAGACATAACATTTCAGGGTTAGAGAAAAGGTTATGTAGACCAATTACTCAATTATTGAATCTTTCCTACAATATGCTTGACAAATAGTCACTCAACCCCCATCTGAGTGCCTTGAGTCAAAGGGAATTTCTGGAACAGTCTATTCATTTACATCAGATGACTAATGTTTTAGCTCTACATATTGCATTCCTTTTTCTTCTGAAGGAGGCACCTTGGTTTTCCTTTGGGGAATTGCACTTCTCCACTGTATGCTATCTTAATGGGACTATTAGTCTAGGTGTCTCCTTCTCTCTTAGCCAAGGAGCACTCACGTGATCCAAGCTATGATGATCCAAATTTATCTCCAAGAGATTTAAATTCTGAGTATAAGGAGATAAGAAAGAAAAACAGTTGGAACAAATTTATCCCAATGGCAGTATCTGGAAGATCCTTATTTCCGAAAAGACCAGAGTCTCTAACTTTGAGATCTATGAGCACCCAACACTTTCATAAATTCGATCTTTGCCTAAAATTAGGGCAAAATCAATTTACAGTAATTGCAATCAAAAAGTTCAATCTGATACCCCATAGATCTTATATTTATCCATCCAGGAAAATGTAGACAGACATGATCCCTCTTTATTATTGTAGTCCTACATATGTGTGGAAATTTAGCACATCCTTCTTCAAAATATTCTTCATTTTCTTATATGACTTTTTAAGAGACCAGACACCTTTCACAGTCGCCACTATGTGTCAAGGGGTTCCTTTTCCTCCCTCATTCCTCTTTTCCTCCCTCATTATCAGGTGTTTCCGAAAATGCAGTCATGCACCAATATAATGTTTCAGTCCACTACGTACTGCATATAGGATGGTGGCCCCATAAGATTATATTTTTTTTTACTGCACCTTTTATTTTTACTGTACCGTCTCCATGTTTATGTATGTTTAGATACACAAATAATTCTCACTGTGTTACAATTGCCTATAGTATTGAGTATAGTAACTTGCTGCACAGGTTTGTAACTTAGGAGCAATAGCTATACCATGCAGCCTAGATGTGTAGTAAACCATCTAGGTTTGTGTAAGCTCATTCTATGACAGTCACACAATGATAAAATTGCCTAATGATTCCTTTCTCAGAGAATATCCTTGTCATTAAGCAGTGCATGACTGTATCTGAAATATAATATAGTAAATGCTTGTTCAATTTTTATTTTAACACTTTTGTATAATGGTTTGCAAAGTTTGTGCAGAAAGAGCTGTAAATATATATATACAATAACCAGTAAGTTGACATATGGTGAGTAGAAGCTGGAATCCCCCCCTCACAAAATCTAACTCTTCTTCATATTCTTTCCTCCCCTCTTGGTGACTGAGGAATCTCAAGTCTTCTTGACTTGGCTTATATTAATACTTCAACTTCTGTTGCCTATGATGTGGTATTTCTGGCCCCCACCATCCTTGAGGCATCAGTTTTTGGTATTACTTTTTGAGATCCACAAGAAGTACTTCCATTTCTGGGATAAATTCAGTTATGTGTTTGGCTGCCTGAAGTCCTTTGAAATTATAAGAATATATTCTGCTTGGAAGGAAGAAAACTCACAATTTCTTTCTTTGTATGACACAATTGTTCTCTCCCTTTGCCTATAGGTTTCTTGTCCTTGCTTTTGGGACAAGGTAGAAAGTCACCATGGCTTCCCTTGGAGCGTCTCTTCCCAGTCACTCTGTAGACCCTTCCTGTGGCTCTTCCCATGAGGGAACGAGCCCTGCCCCACCAGTAGGAAGACACGTGCTACTAGTCAACTTGCTAACTGTGGCATGACCTGGTTCCAGATGGGTTTCAACATGATTTCAGGTCCTTTCACCTTTCTTCTTGATGTCTAAACAAGCCCCAGGTAGTCTATTCGACTCAATTCCATGAATATGGACTGAGCACCTACTGAGTGCCAGCTTCTGCAGGTACAAAATCTAATCAGACGTGGACCTTACCCTCTAGGGCAGATAGCCACATAAGAAACATGGCAATTAAAAGTGTTGAATATACTAGTAAAATTGAGCCAGCATGAGATGGCAGTGATTAAGTCTGCCTGGTGAGCATGGAGGAGGGAAAGGTGTTATGAGGTGACCTTCAGCTGGCTTTGGAAAGAGGACTAGGGATACACCAGGCAGACAAGGGGGCATTCCAGGTACTTAAAATGAATGTGTCACTCCAGGTGTGCAGACAAAGGGGAATGTTCCCTTTCTTCTACCCTCTGTAATTGTGCCTTATGGTCTTATTTGTCATTTTGGCAGCCACAACACACAACTGGCTCACAGAGAGCTAAAACTACTATCTTTCTTGCATTGTTTTGCCACATTGGCCCTCATCGTTCATGCCAGTGAGACATTATTCTTTATCAGGGAAACAAAAGCAAGCCCTCAGCTTTTTCATCTGTCCCTTGGTCCTGGAGAACACAGCACTCAGCCTTGTCTCTTCTGCCCCCAGCGTGGGAACCCTCCATCTCCATCAACTCTCCCGCCCCTCTCCCTCACTCATCTCCTCCTGCGTCGGTGTGCTCCAAGCTCTGCAGGAGGCAGAAATCATCTTTTGACAAGTTTCACGGAGGGTTAGACTCAGTTTCTTCCCAGCTGTTGTCCAGTGTTCTCTGAAACCAATCAAAGGAAAAGAAACTAAAAACATGTTTGCGAAAATCAAATTAAAGCCGAGCTCTGATGGAGTCGCAGCTATCTATGCCCATATGGGCTGCCTGCCAAGAATGTTTTTAATATAATAATTGCTCATCCATAGACCCATAATAATTGATATTTGCAATTCGATAATGCTTCTTTACAATTTTTTATTTGTTTCCAATCTCCCCGTTTCCCTCCTCACCTCATCCGCCCAACAACCCCCTGTGTCAGCACATTCATGGCTCTTAATGACCCTCTCAGCAGCTACTGATCAAAGTCAAATTTTAATTACAATTCTAATTTTGGAAGTTTGCTTCCTTTTAATCTGAACTTTTAGAAGGGAGTCAAATATGTGCTTGCAACAGCTCACAGGAAACATATCAAGCTCTAGGCCTGTTTAATTGGATGAGTTCAACTGGTTTTGAGCTTCCTGATTCCTAACAGCTCGTGTCTACTGGGTGATTACACCTGTAGAATGTAAAGCACATCACTAACAACTGTAGTCTGGCCTGGGAGACAGAGTTAAAGTGAGATGCAATTGTATGACCATAGATCTTTGCTCTCAATGTTTTAGAATGGCTACTTTTTCTCCAGTACTCTATTCTTCCCACAGTTTGGTCTGACCCCACTTCAAGTCTTCTTCAGACCTTTGCGATAATCCTATTATTTCTGCAAGAATATTTTACTTCAGCCTTTGGAAATCCTACTCATTCTTATAAGACCACCTCAAAAACTCCATCTTCTCTGCAATCTTTCTTGATCTTTTCAGATAAAAATGAAATCTTTCAGAAATCTCACCGCACTTATCATCAGCATTAATATCAAATAGTAATCATAATAATAGCTAGCACTCCTTAAGTGCACATTATGTTGGTACGTAGGAAACATTATCTGACTTTATCTTCCAACAATCTTATTGTGTACTCTTATTATCCCAATTTTATAAATGAGGAAACAGTCTTAGACAGGTTAAAATGTGTTCAGAGTCAAGTAATTATTTGGTGATAGAGTGAGAATTTGAATACTGGGTCTATCACAGCAAACCACAAGATTTTTATTCCTCCTACATGCACAAAAATAATCTCAATTAGAATGTAAGCCTGTTCAAGATAGAAACTATAGCTCATAGTTCTTTGAGTCTCCTAATGTTCACAAAGTTGTCATTTAATAAATATTTTTGGATTGAGTGACTCCCTCTTAGAACACATGCAAATATATTTAGAAACTTGCTCCTGAGGAGGAATAAGTGACTTTTAAAACATTATTTCCCAGCTACTTAACAACTTCTTCAGTAGTTGGGCACTTCAAAAAGAAAACTTTTGATGTCTCTTCAGCCTGAAAACTTTTAATGGAAAGAGAAAAATACAGATATACATCAACAGTACCATTATTAACCAACATTTATTAGGTGGCTAATATGTGGGAAGTACAATGCTTGGTGCTATAGAGGAAATGAAGATGAAAATAATTGCCATCGCCATCAAAATAGCTAACTCTCCAGTTGGGAGGTGCTATGGACAACAAGAATTTGCATTCACTAATACTGAATGCCTTCTGCTAAAGTTAAATAATGGTAATAGCAGAGCTTTTGTTCTAGAGAGCATTTGGATGAATAAGTATGTGCAAATTTTGAGTAAGAGCCAGAAGGAGAACTCAATTTTTATGTACAACAGAGGGAGAACTCTAGATAGACTGGAATGAAAAGAGAAGAAGGCAAGAACAATAAACTAACTGTCAGTGACAACAGTTTAAAAGGAAAAAAATGTAAAACATGTGCCATGAATTTTGAATTGTTTGCTGGAGGTACAAGGTATAAAGCCATCCTCTATGACATCTTTAGTAAAGACTACCTTGCTCACTCTTAACTTTATATAAGTGGACTTTTCTGGGAAATAAAAAATATGCTTAATTTTACATCTGTGTCCATGCTACACAGGCAAGGCACAGCAAGAATGGGAGGAGTAGCCCCAATATGTTCATCACAGGATCTATGCCCAGCCCCTACCCAGCCCTTACTATGCAGATGTTTGCAACTGTTCTCTTCTCCTGGCTTTGGCATTTTGGTTCTTTGTCCAGGTAAAGTACCCTGCCCCTGGACTCGATTGCTTTGTTGAATTGCCCTTCTAACTTTTTGGACTCTGTACTGGATTGAATAGTATCTTCCAAAAATTCGTGTCTACCCAGAATTCAGAATGCAACCTTTCTTGGCAATACAGTTTTGCAGATGTAATCAAATAAAGATGGATCACACCAGAATAGGGTGGACTCTAATCCAATGACTGTGTTTCCTTACAAAAAGAGGGAAATTTGGACAATTCAGAGAGAACCTCCATGTGATGGTACACATAAAGATTGGAGTGATGTGTCTACAAGCAAAGAAATGCCAAGATTGCCAGCAACCAGCAAAATCAAGGATAGAGACTTATAACAGATTCTCCCTCAGAGTCTCCAGAAGGAACCAAGCCTGCAAACACCTTGATTTCAGACCTCTGGCATTTAGGAGGATAAATCCCTGTTGTTTTAGACACTCAGTTTGCAGTAACCTGTTATGGCAACCCCAGGAAATTAATACAGGCCCCTGTTTTATTTCACTCATGTTCCGGCATCCCTCAGTAGTGAGACAATCTTCCTCTGCCCCAGGCCTCAGAGCTCAATTCTAGCCAGACCTGTGACGGGAAGTAAGAGGATTTGGTGGCAGTCCCTATAGAACACACTTAGTTTTTACTAAGACCTTGAGAAGGAAAATAATATGGCATATTTTTTCTATCACAGCCCCTATTCATGCTAATTCTCTGTATAATAACATTAATAGCACAGGATTCCAGAGGTTTAGGGGTTCTTGAGTGATAGAACCACTACAGAAACCCAATAGTCCAGTCATGTTGACAGACAGTAAATATGGCAAACTTCATTTATACTGGAAAACACAGATGACAGGATTGTCACTGTCCACAAACTCTTAGACATGTCCACTCCATATACTGAAGACAGATGTAAATATACACTTGTGTAGA
Organism: Lepilemur ruficaudatus; assembly: GCA_963574885.1. Classification (NCBI taxonomy): domain Eukaryota; kingdom Metazoa; phylum Chordata; class Mammalia; order Primates; family Lepilemuridae; genus Lepilemur; species Lepilemur ruficaudatus. Next base: position 22,993 of record CAUYRT010087142.1, on the reverse strand, counting down.
GTTAGGGCGTGCTCTGCCACATGGACATTTCTTTAAAATGACCTGGTTCAACAATTACTGTATGAGCTGTGCTCAAAATGAATGCTACGCTGCCCTGATAAATCGCTCTTCATTCATTCATTCAACAAATATTTATTGAATGTGTGTTATGGGCCATTGTATTTTAGACTTATTTAATTTTTTTTTTAAGAAACAGACACAGGACTCAAGAATGGTTAAGGAGAAAGAGACATGAACACATTTATAACACAGGGAGATAAATACTATGGCATGTATCCCCAGGAATTCACAGACTGAACTGAAGTTTCACATATTGAAGAATGAGCTGAAGACCCTCTTACACAAATTTGCATTGCCCAGATCAACTGTCTAGCTAACTGCCCAACATCAGCATCTCAACATGGGTTTGCTGTTCTCTATTTATCTTGTGTGCACAGTTACTCTAGCGAGTGATAAAACCTTTGTTTCTTTGAGAGAAATGATCCTCAAGTGAGAAATAAAACTTTAGTGTGTGATGAAAAAGGCAGATAACCTGCCTTGTGCTTCGAAACACAAAGAAACACCAACGGGCTTGTGATTTAAGAGAAAACAAGTCACCTGTTCAAATATTGTCATTGAAGAAACAATGGAGATTTTTGAAGATGCCATGGCAGGCCACAGATAAATGGCAAAGGCCTATGTTAGTAAAAATCAAATAAAGAAGGAGAGACAGAGACAGAGAGGCAGAGCTCTTTGAGCACAATTAAGTAACAAAGGACTAATTTTCTTCCTTTGTTTTGGGGTGAGAAGTTTGTAAAGGATTAGAAGAGAAGCTCTATTCTCTGGTCCTTATATTTCCATGAAAAAATATCAATTAGAGTAAAAATGCTGGCCTATCATCTTTGTTCTTATGGCTTCTCCTAAAGAAGGAGAGATGGGATTTATAAAACTCTATAAAGAAACTATACAAGTGTGACTTAATCCCTGTTCATCCTTTGGTTTTCAGAACCATCTTTCTTCAGAATGCACCTCTGCCACTCTGTAGGAAACCTGGTCCTGGGGAGGCAGAGCAGGATGGCAACTGAGAGACAGAAACTGCCACCTTTGCCTTCAATTCAGTGGAGACATTTAATTCAGGAAAAGCAAGTCTTAGGGAACTCAGGTGAGGCACAGACACCCACGCTGCAGCTCCAATCAGCTTTATTAGTGTAATGAAGCTGATCATTTGCTCTCCATTTGTGTGACTACCACATAGACTCAGTTGGCTCCAAACTTAGGAAAGAAAATATCAAGTGTTATTTATTAGCCTTTCAGAGAGTCGCTCCTTGCTGATTTTCTTCTGCACTGTCCACCAGGACTGCTCCACACTTCTTCTTGTTTCCTCAGCTCTGCAACCCTTCCCATCATGCAGCCAGTATGAAATTCTTTTAGGCCATTCCAATTGCTGGGAAGCTGCAACCAACCACATGGGCTCTCTTCTTCCAAAGAGAGTCAATGGCATGTCACAGATGTGGCCCTGGGGCAGTTTTCATTCTGCTTTGAGTTACAGTTATTTGAGTGTTTGTTTGATCTGCCCAGCTAAACTTTACCCTCACATCACTGCTCCTTTATCCTCCAACTTCATCCCCTCCTCCACACTACTGAACTTGCAGCTCTGCAGGAACTGGAATATAGTCTTCCCTGCAATCCTGGTGATACATTTTGGAATGCCAGGCATCCAACCTGACAAGAGGGAGTACATTGGGAATATATGTCTTCATTTCATTTAGAATCTTTATTCCAATGCTCTTTTGTCCAGCTTTACCAACTTCAAAGTACAAATACAATCACGATCCCAATTAACTCTGAAAATATCCCTATGCCTACGTTGACAGTAAGTCTGGGTTCTCCTCTACCATAGTGCTCAGTTCAGAGAGACGAACTCACCTAAAGGGGCCAGTTCTGCCTCCAAATGGCAGCAAAAGAAGGAGAAATAGAAGGTCTGGCCAGTGGTCACAGTGGAGCATCTGGGCTGCAATGATCCCTGTCACTCATCCATCCTCTTCCCTTATGGAAAATTTGATCCTTTGGAAGACTTCTGGGTTCATTACTATCAGTCAGTTGGGACCATCTCAATCCATCAAGGAGATTCTAGTTGCATCCTGTTCTTCAAGGAGACATCTTGGCATCTACACAAATTTTCCTGTCCCTACACTTATCTGATCAACTCTGCCATCCGAGTGGCTACTGTGGGGGCAGCTTGCATTAGGGCTCAAAATGTTCAGTTCCACATTCGTACGTGCACACTCATCTTGCAATCACAAAACTGAGTAAATCTTCCCTGAAAATAGAATGATGTTCTAAATTCACCATCTGAGTCCATCTAACAAAGCAACTGATGGCTTCTAAAATATTGCTAACATATAAAGTAAAATAAAATAAATTTCACCTCACTAGGCACTTCACTTAAATATAATATGCCCTGAAAATATGTGTGTATGTGTCTGTATGTTTGCTAACACAGAGCTTAGAATTTTTTTTTAATATAAATTCTTTTAAGAAGAACATAGACACTCCAGTTTTCCACAGGATCCATTAAAACAGGGAAGCTTCACATACTAGCTTTTTTGCTTGGCCTATGTAAGCATTTGAGTTTGAGCATCCTGCATTATAGGTCCACATAATTAGCTACATCCTTGGGGGTGTGAGGATAAAATCAACACACACACACACACACACACACACACACACACACACATGCACACCCATACACACACAAGCCCACGTGAGCTGAAAGAAAGCATAACCTTGACAATATTTATATATTTCTGTTATTGATCTTGGAACTCTTTTTAGCATCTTATTCTCTGAATAACCATAGGCAGAGGCATGTAAATTTAAGGCTTATATGCAGAAGAAGAGAAGACAACACCACAGTCACCCATATGACTGAGGCTTTTCCCAGTCACTTACTTTACTCTGATGGTCAGAATATCTGTTGGATTGTTGAAACATTTATTCCAGGGGATGTATTAAAGTAGGTTGATCATTGTCCTATACAGGTGGCCTCAGGGACCATCTGCAATGGATGGAGTGCCCTGGGGATGAGGAATCCAGAACTCCCCCTCCGCCAATACCATCTACAGGGAAGAAAGCTCTGCTTTCATCTGTTTTGCATATTGATGGTTCCACTAGGAGAAAATTAAACAGGTGAGAAAACCACTGGAATAGGTTAAAATAATTTTTTTAAAGTAGTGTCTTTGTAGAACACCACACTTCATTTCTTTTGCTTAAGAGAAGCTGAAGAGTAGTGGTCCTCAACCTTGGATACACATTAGAATCATCTGGGGAGATTTTTAAAAATACTCATTCCTGCGCTCAACCCCCAGAGATTCTGATTTATAATTTTTCTGGGATTGACCTTAGCATGAGATTTTTTAAGGCTCCTGGCTGATTATGAGGTACAGCCAGGGTTGAGAACCCTTGCTGGAGAGGGAAAAGGACTGGTTTTGGAGTCAGGGAGATGGTGTAGACTATTGACTTATCTCTAACATAACATAAGCTAATTATATAAACTCTCAGAGCCTCTATTTCATGAGCTTACATATTTGGGGGGTTTGTATGTGTGTGTCTGTGTGTGTGTTTGTACGTTATTGTTCATTTATTCCCATTTTGTTTTTATAGTAGTTTCAAGTGCCTTGAAGAAATGCATGTAGTATAGCGAAAACCTCTGGAAAAGAAAAATGAAGCCATAGTAGAATATTCCCCAATGGTTGTCATACAGACATCTCCACTTTCTGGGACTTCTTAGCAGTAGATATAAGTAGAGAGGGACACAAAACTATTTGCACAATCTACAGCTTCCATAAGCTCCTGACTGCTTGGAGAATTGCCACCAAGATGGTTTTGTCATGAGGGTCTTGTTCTGAGAGTCCTCCAAAGGGGGCACTGTGATGTGATAAACAAAATCCTTAAATGCCCCAGGAAAACAAATCTACAGGGCTGAGCCCTCAGTTTCCTGTATCTACAAAGTGGAAAAGATGACAGAAATTGCTAAGACCTATCTAAAAACCACTCTCACCTTTTTCCTTAATAACAGAACCCTGCTTTTGTTGGGGACAACAATGTACCCAGGTAAGAAGAAAAAGGAAGAAGAAGAGGAGAAGAAAGAGGAGGGTGGGAAAGAAGAAGAGGAAGATGAGGAAGAGAAACCCTCTATCTTTTCCATTTGCAAGTAAGGGTACCCAATGGGATGTGAGTAGAAGTCGTTAAAGAAAAGCTTTTCAAGGACGTTTCTTTAAAGGGTGCTGCCCCAGGTAGGGAAACATGCTCTTTTGTTCTTTTTCCTTCCCCATATATAAGAAGGATGTAGTAGTTGGAGCTGAAACAACCACCTTAGGACCACAAGGAAAAGCAGAAGGAATTGTAGAGACCTTGGTTCTGAACAATGAATCACCAAACTATGGCCAGTGAAATGTGGACTCATTACATTAAGTGATAAAAATAAGCTTTTATTGTTACACTATAATTAGTCAGGTCTCAACAACTCACAGCCAATCTCAATTCTTAACTAATACAGTCACAACTACATCTTATAGTCTTGTGAGAGTGAAATTAACCAACATTTGCAGAATTCCTGACATTTTCTAGTGACAATTTTGTTAATCACCCATTCCATTAATATTTGTGAGGTGCCTACTCTGTGCCATTTCTCGTTCTGGAGAACACAATCCTGCCCTCACGGAGATTACATTCTAATGAAATATTAATGCTGTTTTCCCAGAGGCTTTCTATTTTTAGCTCCATATATGTTTTTTAAAACTTTCTGGCTTATTCAAAATCTGGGTACATTTGAAGCATTATATCCATACATTTCTCTATTGATTGATAGAATATGTGTGTGTGTGTGTGCGTGTGTTTGCATGCACTGTGTACGTAGGTATTAAATATATCTAAAACACAGTATTTTCTCTCAAGAATCATGAAATTCTACTAGGATACAAATGGATAAAGAACAAAGCTAAGAAGGCTAAACAGCCAATTGTGCTAGTAGCTAACCTCTACCACTCTAGCATATTATGTGTTATGCATTTTCCAAGCATGTCACAGGAAGTATTTCATTTATTCCTCACATCAATCTCTTTAGAAAGTGAATAATACTATCTTTATCTGTACTCTAAGCAAATCACTTAAAATAATGAGTCTTAAGTGGCAGTGCCAGGATTCAAACCCACTTAGCCCAATACTGGCACTCCATTACTACTCTAAACAAGCTCCAGGTTATCAAAAGATGCCAAGGAAAGGCAATGACAGCCATCAATGCGAAGTTTATTCAACATGAAGTTCCTCCTTCTGTATGCCAGGCATTGTTTGGGATGCAAACAAAGACATAAGAAAGTAAGCAAACAAATATAAAAAGTTAGAAAGGAAAACTGATGAACAGAGTGGTCAGAAAGTATACTGTCATGATAGAAGTCATCACTTTGGCTAAGCCAAAGGTTTTATGTTGGGAACAAAAGAAGATCAATGATTTAGTATTTTAAATACCTAGAGACAAGGAAATCAGAGCAATAATCCACACAAGGCACTGAGATAGCTCGTTGTCAATGACTTAGCCCCCTGTCTCTTGCAAATAAATCACTTGTGGACCAATTAAGCTTTTGTTCTTTTTCCTTCCCTTACTGAAGTCCTATGTGATGACTGATATTTTAAATCTTCTAACATTTTCTTGTCCATTTTCCCTAAAAAAATAGAGGAAAAGCAAGAGTCTGTGAGAGCCTGCCCAAATTTGGTGAGAGGTAAAAGGCAGTGACACAAACCAGAAATGGTATATCAAGGATGGCTCTGCTAGAAGGGAATCATTTGCAGGAAGTGCAGTCACTAGTGAGAGAAGGGCTGCAAATTCAACCAGGATAGAAACCCTTAGACACGAGATGTGATCATGCTTTTAATCCTGACCCAAGGGCTCTTTGCTTTCTTAGACCACAGTGAGCCAAGTTGAAGTATGGTCCATTTATCTTGAAGAGTAAAGAATAGTCTTCATTTCACACCTTCACTCTTTGGAGGAAAAAAATAAAACAAAACATGAGTCTATAATATCTTTTTATGGAAGAAAGGCAGTTTTCTGGGTAAATACATTGTATCCATTACAAATAAAAACCATCATTTACAAGGCACTTACTTCTGGTGGATACCAACCATGGTAGTCAGTGCTCTATGATCATTTTTAAATTTACCCTCTAAAACAAACCTATGAGGTAGGGTCTTTTGTGTACCCCATTTTATAGATGAGAAAAATGGAACTTATTAGCTGTGGAAAAATAACCAAAAGAATTGAAAACAAGTATTCAAATAAAAGTAAACAAATGTTCATAGCAACACTATTCACAATAGCCAAAAGGTAGAAATAACCCAAATGTCCATCAGTGGATGAATGGATAAACAAAATGTGGTATATTCACATAATGGAATATTATTCAGTGATATAAAGGGACAGAATACTGATATATGCTACAATAGGGATGAACCTGGAAAACATTATGCTTACTGAAAGAAGCCAGATACAAAACACCACATATTGCATGATTCCATTTACATGAATTTCCTTAATAAGTGAATCCATAAAGAAAGAAGGTAGATTAGTGGTTATCAAGGGGGAGAGAGAAATAAGGAGTAACTGCTGGGTAACTGTGGACTTCACTCCACTTCAGCCCTTTCTTACCCAAAGGCACCATGAAGCTGTTCTAAATGATTGGAGTTGGGTGTATATATAATGAAACTTATTTGCTTCAGATGTTTAAGGGTCCACTCCAGCCCAGTTAGCCCATTGTGATTAAATTATCAAATTATTTTGATCGTGACACTGAGCAGCACTGTCAGTTCTTCAAGCAAGACCTCCACTCCTTCTGGCCCAGCAAAGTCACCACCGTAATCAGCCTAAATCAGGACATCAAGACTAATCTGATCTTACTCTACTTCCATATTTATGTCCATCAGCATCAGATGCCCTACCTCCCAGGTCATCTCTTATTACCCTAAAATTCTGGAAATCCTCTAATCTGATATCATCTTCCACTCCTCCCCACAAGCCTTCTAGGAATCATGGTCCTTCTTCAGCAACACCCCCATCATTATCCTCATTCTCTTATGCTTCTCTGATTTCTGCTAACTGAATCCTTGCTCTATGCTGAAGACATGAAGACATTGTACACTCCATAGCTCCTTTAAGTGGTGGCCCCTGTCTCTCCCAGACCTCTTATACCACTGAACCTAGAGGCAGGTGTCCTCCTTGTACCTTCTAGCCATTTCTAGACTATTGTCCCTTCCTCTCATTGACATCCTCAGCTTCACATTTAATTTCATCAAGCTATGCTACTACTACTACTATGCTCCTTCATAATCTGACCCTTAGTCATTCCTTCTCATTTCTTTTTTTTTTTTTGAGACAGTCTCACTCTGTTGCCCGGGCTAGAGTGAATGCCGTGGCGTCAGCTTAGCTCACAGCAACCTCAAACTCCTGGGCTCAAGCAATCCTTCTGCCTCAGCCTCCCGAGTAGCTGGGACTACAGGCATGTGCCACCATGCCCGGCTAATTTTTTATATATATATCTTTAGTTGGCCAATTAATTTCTTTCTTTCTATTTATAGTAGAGATGGGGTCTCACTCTTGCTCAGGCTGGTTTCGAACTCCTGACCTCGAGCGATCCGCCCACCTCGGCCTCCCAGAGTGCTAGGATTACAGGCGTGAGCCACTGCGCCTGGCCCCCTTCTCATTTCTTGACGATTACAATACTAGGATCATGATTAGTCTCCCATATTCCCCTTGCCGTGATTCTTGGCAACTTTCAAGATCCACACAGACAGTTCTTTTATTACTCTTGCCTGTTGGTCAGAGATTTCTTGAACTTCCGTTTTCATGGTGTTGTCCACCCAACCTCAGCCACCCAACTATCAAGACATTTCCTGGACTTTGCCATAATCTTCATTTCAAGCATTCTCTCCTCATCTCACACCTGCTCTTTGTACAGCATACTTGTGTCATTAAACAACTAATGAACCATTGATAATCAGCACTCATTCTTCTCTTGCTCTTATTTCCTGCCAGACTCAGAGTCCATGTTTCTTTGTAAACAGACTCAAATTCCTTTCCCTCTCTTCCTCCATTATGATCCCCCTGGCCAAACCTCAAACATGAATAAATTTAATTCTCCGCTTTCCGTGTGCCTGCACCAGGGTAACTGAACTTAGCTGGAGAAAAACACACACAAATGCTCATTCACGTCACTTTATAATCATTACTGCAGCTCTAAAGAGGGTCTTTAAATCTGCCTGACAATCCTACTACAAGTCCCAATTGTGTTTACTCCATGATTCTAGGTGACAATTTTATACTTTCCCTTTAAAATTCCAACACCTTCTGCCTCCTCCTTACCTGCCACCACGATGTCACTTCCAAGTGCATTGAAAAAATAGAAGCAATCAGCATAGAAGAACTTCCTTATGCTCCCACTACCACATTTACCCCTCCTCACTCCTCCTTTCTTCTTATTCCCCTGTTTCTTACTGACATTTACCTCACCCCAAACCTATTATTTATGTACTCATTTCTTTACTGGTTTACCACCCATTCTCCCCTGTAGAATCTAATTCCCAAGATAGCAGAGATTTGTCTTTGTTCCCTGCTGTATCCTGAGCATCAGAACAGTGCCTGGCACATAGAAACATTCAATGAATATTTGCTGACAACTGACTCTCTTATAATGCTTTCATTCTCCTACTTTTCATTACTACAGATCTCACCTGCAACTCCTAAGACTGGGTGAATGTGACTCTATTTTGTATAACTCTCTTATTCTTTTCCTTAAATGCTAGGAATCCAGTAGTACCTTTAGCTTTTCTCCACTAAGATCAGCTCATCTCCTTTGGAAAAGGCTTAAGCCCACTCCATGAAAGTCTCTCTTGTAGCCACATGGATTCACAGGACATATTTACTCCTCCCTTTCCCTGGCAAACTCTTAAGTGCTTGCTGCTGAATGTGGTAAACTTGCCTTGGTTCAGTTGAACATCCAGCTCAACAGCCAGCCCATCCATGCTAGACATTGATAGAAAACCTGAGTCTCCAGTCTTTTTTTGGAGACGATTTTTCTGTCTGATTCTTCATGTTTCCTGTGATCTTTCGCTGGTTCTTTCTCATCTGGGTTCTTTGTCAAGGGTCGGAGTTGCTGGGAATGGATTATAAAGCACAGTCTGAAAGGTTGCTGCTATCTTCTTTCAGCCTCTAGCAGGGAAGAGCCCTTTATGTATTCTTGAAGGTGTCTTTCACTAGAAAATTTATTAATGTAATGGGATATAAACTGATTAAAAGAGAAAAAAAACCATTATTTTTAACAAAATTTTAGTATTTTTAACAATGAAAAAACATCATCAGGTTTGAATAAGTGGGACTCTAATTATATTTACAGAGGAGAGTCGTGTATTTAGAGCAGTGTAACTATTGATCAGTGTGGTAGTTCAATTCCTGATTTTATCATATAATAAGCTATGATATGCTGGGTACGTTATGTAACATTATTGCATTTCAGTTTCTTTATCTGAAAAATGGCAATTATAATTATTAACCTATTATGCATAAATAAGGCAAGTATATAAAACAGTAGCGTACTGCTAGGATGGATGTTGCTCACGTATGGTCACTGCTCTTGTTACTTTCACATGGCAGTCATACGGGAGTACGATGTTAATTATCTATGCTGTTTTACAAATGACTTCAAAACTTAAGCTTAAAAGAGCAAACATCAGCTCACAATTTCTGTGGGAAAGGAAATCAGGAGTGGCTTCCCTAGTGATTCTGGGTCGCTAATGAAGTTTTAGTCAAGCCATCAGTCAGGGCAGTAGTCATCTGGGGCTGGAGGATCCACTTCCAAACTCACTTGTGCAGTTATTTGCAGGCCTCAGTTCCTCTTTGGCTGTTAGCTGGAAACCTCAGTTCCTTGCCAAGTGTACCCTTCTACAACTCAAGTGTCTTCATGACCTGGCCAATGGTTTCCCCATAGAAAATAATGGGGGGAGGGGCGAGAGAAAGAGTGAATAAGAGAGTTGATAAAATGGAAGCCACACTGTCTTTTATGTCAACTCTTTTGTGGTATTCTTTTGATCACACTCCTGACACAGCGTGGGAGGAGATTACACGAGGGCCTGAATACCAGGTAGCTTAGGTCATTGGGCACGATCTCCGGGGCTGCATACTGCAGGCATCTAACACAGTGTGACAAAAGATGTGAACTTTTTTGTTAACTTCTGGTACTAGAAAGGAACATTAATATGCATAGGTTAAGCACATTATTTGCATTACTTTTAATGTGTGGTTTAAATTTGGGAGAGATAGTTGGACCAAGTAATCTGAATATTTATAAAAATGCATTAGGTAGCACAAAATTCTCTTTAGTAAAATAGTAAAGTTTACTAGAACTGGAAGAAATTCTGTGATTTTTTTGTTTTACCTGAATCTTAAGAATTTGTTATTTAGAATGAATAGACATGAAGAGCAATCTCTATGCTGTGAGGTTCTACAAGAGTTAATGTGTTTGATTTTTAGCTTAGGAGAAATGCTCTAACACAACCACATTTCTTTTCTTACTGTTTTTTAATACAAATAAAATTACATAATATATTTTCTTATATAATATGATCTCCAAGTATTTATGCAAGTAAATCATGGATTTTGAAAGTACACAAGACTTTAGATGTTCTATGGTTATATTTCTCATCAATGTAGGTATCCCTTCAATTAATTTTAATGGTAAAATTCCACCTTCCATTGTTTGTTAGGTAGTTATTTGCATATATGATCTCATCTCATCCCCACAGCAACTCCGTGAGGTACACAGGGCAGGTATTGATTCCCATTTTAAAGATGTGAAGACAGTCTAGGAGAGGCAGTGTTGTTTTCAGTGTCACAAAACCAATAATTTGCAGATCCTAGGCTTTAAGGACCTGTCCGCTGGCTGCTAATACAGTGCTGTTTCTGCATTATACTTTTTTCAGTGGTTCAGCACATAATTTTTTAGATAAAATTCAACTTATATAATAGGTTTTCTCCACTCATATTGATCCAACTTCTGATTTTCTATAATTTATTTTCATTGGTGCTGAGTCTTATTTCCAGGAGCACAGAACAAGTCTTTTGCTTTTTCTGTTTGCTATTGTTTTAATGATTTAAAGGCAGTTATTATCTCTATCTGTATTCTGTTGGCAATACCTTCTCTGTAACTTCAGAGAATGTTTCTTATGCAATGTGATTTTTTCATTTTCCAGTTTCTAGGATAAAATTACTTGTTTTTCTTGAATGTGGGTAATATTATAGAGACATTAAGGTTTATAAGGTTAAGAAATATACACTATGTTCATTTTAAGTGTACTCATGGTGCAGTATGATGATAAATATTTCTATAGAGCCATGTCTGAGCTATTCTAAGAATTTTACATGCATTAACTCAATCTTCAAAATAATTCTATGAGTTAGGTACTGTTCTTATTATTCACTATTTATAGGTAGGGAAACGGAGACATAAGCTTAAAAAGTTGTCTAGATTACACAGCTAGTAAGTGGCCAATGTAGAATATGAATTCAGGTAGTCTGGCTTTATAGTTGGTATCCTTAATCATTAGTCATGCTCCTGTAGCTCTTTCCAGGCTTAGACTTTATATTTCATAAGCCATTTACCTATTTGTACTTCTATTAAATGATTGTGTTTGTTGAAATTAATGATGTGATAATTCATTGTGCATAGGAGAAGGATGTCCGGAAGTGGAAGGAAGAATTACTAGATCAGCGACGTAGGATGATGGAAGAGAAATTACTTCATGCTGAATTTAAACGAGAGGTACAGTTACAAGCAATTGTGAAAAAAGCACAAGAGGAAGAAGCTAAGGTATATTATAGGTGCTTTAAACATTAAATTAAGTCCTATGTACTTTCAAAAATTATTACATAATAGTAATAGAGGGTAATGTTTATCAAGTTCCAGAATAACAGCATTTTACAGGCTCTTTTAAAACTTGGTACAATATTTTACTTTATTTCTGTAACAATCCTGAGCCATGTATTATTTCTTTTACAATTCTATTGAAGTATAATTGACAGAGAATAAGCAGCACATATGTAAACTATTCAATTTGATGAGTTTTGACATGTGTATGTATATTCCTGAAACTATTAGTATAACAAACATAATAAACGATTCCGCTTTGTAACTCATTTCTTCTTCCAGGTCTGTTACCATGCAATTGCCCATCTGCTTTCTATCACTGTAGATGTTTGCATTTTCTAGAACCTTATATGCATGGAGTCATACAGCATATACTCTTTCCTCTGGCTTCTTTCACTCTGCATAATTATTTTGGATTTCATTTATCCTGTTATGTGTATCAGTAATTCCTCCCTTTTCATTGCTGAGAGGTATATCATTGTATGGAAATACCGTATTTTGTTAATTCAGTCATCTATTGATGGACATTTGTTTTCTTTCCAGTTGTTGTCTATTACAAATACAGCTGCTATGGCAATTCGTGTATTTAATACAAGTCTTTGTGCTTTCCTTTTTCTTTCGTAAATACCTAGGAGTGAATTGGCAGAGTCTTATGATAGTTCGTGTTTAACTTTTAGAAAAACAGTTTTTCAGACTGGTTAAAATACCCACCAGGAGTGAATGAGAGTTCTAGTTATGTCATATTCTGACCAACACTTGACACAGTTGCACATTTAAATTTTAGTCATTTCATTTTAGTATATGTATAGTGTCTCATGGTTTTTTCCTAATTTTTTTATTGTGGGGAAAATATACATAACATAAAATTTACCATCTGAACCATTAGTAAGTATACAGTTCAGTGGCATTAAATGCATTGATAATGTTCTTCAACCATCACCACCATCCATATCCATAGCTCTTTTTACCTTATAAAACTGAAAATCTGTACCCATTAAATAATAACTCCTCATTTTCCCTCTCCACCCAGTCCTTGGCAACTACCATTGTACTTTGTAGTTCTGTGATTTTGACTACTCTTAAGTACCTCATGTAAGTGGAATCATATGGTATTTGTCTTTTTGTGACTGGCTTACTTCACTTAGCATAGTATCTTCAAGGACCTCAATGTTGTAGCATATGTCAGAATTTCCTTCCTTTTGTAGGTGGACTAATATTCCATTGTGTCTATACACCACATTTTGCTTATCCATTCATCCGTCAGTGGACACTTGAGTTGCTACCACATTTTAGTTGTTGTGAGCAGTGCTGCAATAAACATGGGTTCACAAATATCCTTTTGAGTCCCTGCTTTTAATTCTTTTGGATATATATTCAGAAGTGGAATGGCTGGATTACATGATAATTCTATTTCTAATTTTTTGGGGAACCATTGTGCTGTTTTCCTTAGCAGCTGCATGATTTTTCATTCCCGCCAACAATGCACAAGGTTTTCAATGACTCTATATCCAACTCTTATTATTTTCTGGGTTTCTTTGATAGTAGCCATCCTAATGTGCGTGAGGTATCTCATTGTAGTTTTGATTTGCATTTCTCTAACAATTTATAGTGTTGAACATTTTTTCATGTGCTTATTGGTCATTTGTGTATCTTCATTGGAGAAATGTCTCTTCAAGTCCTTTGCCCATTTTTGAATCAGGCTTTTTGGTTTTTGTTGTTGGGTTTTAGGAGTTTTCTGTATATCAATATCTTATCAAATATATGATTTACAAATATTTTCTCCCATTTTGTGGATTGCCTTTTTATTTTGTTGATAGTATCTTCAGATGCGCAAAATGTTCTAATTTTCATGAAGTCCAGTTAGTCTATTTTTTCTTTTGTTGCCAGTGCCTTTGTTGTCATATCCAAGAAATCATTGCAAAAGCCAATGTTATGACACTTTCATCCTATGTTTTCTTCTAAGAGTTTTATAGCTTTAGCTCTTACATGTAGGTCTTTGGTCCATTTTAAGTCAGTGATATTGTGTGTGTGTGTGTGTGTGTATGTGTGTATTTGGCACACAAAAACAAAAAACTACAATAACTGTGATTATCACAAGCTTTTCTTCTATTAGTAATTTGGGGTTTTATCATCTTTATTCCATTCCATGCATTTTCTAGTTCAATTAATTCTGTGATGGTGCTACTCTTTTTTTTGTTTGTTTTTTGTTTTTGTTTTGTTTTTTGTTTGTTTGTTTGTTTTTTTAGGTAGGGTCTCACTTTTACCCAGGCTGGAGTACAGTGGCACCATCATAGTGCACTACAACCTCAAATTCCTGGGCTCAAGTGATCCTCCTGCCTCAGCCTCTCAAGTAGTTGGTACTATAGGTGCACACCGCTGCACTCTGCTAAGTTTTCTCTTTTTAGTAGAGATGGGGTCTTGCCTTGCTCAGGCTGGTCTGGAACTCCTGAGTTCAAGTGATCCTCCCACCTCAGCCTCCCAGATTGCTAGGATTACAGGCATGAGCCACCATGCCAGCTGATAGCATTACTTTTGTCCTGATTGTTTCCTTAGGTCTCTAATAATCACCCTTTATTTTATCATTACAATAGGTCTCCTTTATTCACAATTTCACTTTTTGTGGTTTCAGTTACCCACGGTCAACCACAGTCTGAAAATATTATAATAAATGGAAAAATCCAGAAATAATTCATAAATTTTAAATTGCATACTGTTCTGAGTAGCGTGATGAAATCTCATGCTGTCCCATCCAGGATGTGAATCATTCATTCCTTTGTCCAGCATGTCTAGGCTGTTATACACTACCTGCCTGTTAGTTGGTTAAGTAACTGTTTTGCTTATCAGATTGACATTTATATCACATTGCTTGTGTTCAAGTAACCCTTATTTTACTTAATAATGGCCTCGAAGCAAAAGAGGAGTGATACTAGCAATGTGAAAATGCCAAAGAGAAGCTACAAAGTGCCTCCATTAAGAGGAAAGGTGAAAGTTCTTGACTTAATAAGGAAAGAAAAGAAATTTTATGTTGAGTTTGCTAAGATCTATAGTAAGAACGAGTCTTCTATCTGTGAAATTGTGAAGAAGTTAAAAGAAATTTGTGTAATATATGTATAGTCGTCCGCCAGTATCTGTGGAGGATTGGTTCCAGGACCTCCTGCAGATAACCAAGATCCATGGATGCTTAAGTCCCTTTTGTAAAATGGTGTGATATCTGCATATAACCCATGCACATCCTCCTGTACACTTTAAATCATCTCTGGGTTACTTATAGTACCTAATACAATGTAAATGTTATGCAATAGTTATTGTACTGTATTGTTTAGGGACTAATTACAAGCAAAAAGGTCTGTACAGGTAGACCTCATTTTATTGCACTTCACTTTATTTTGCCTCACAAATACTGTGTTTTTTACAAATGGAAGGTTTGTGGCAACCTTGTGTTGAACAAGTTTATTGGCACCATTTTTCCAACTCCATGTGCCTACCTCATGTCTGTGTGTTACATTTTGGTTATTCTCATAATATCTCAAATGGCTAAATCATATCCATTTTGGTGATCTATGATCAGTGATCATTGATGTTGCTATTAATATTGTAATTGTTTTGAGGCACCACAAACTACGCGCACGTAAGACAATGAACTTAATAAATGTTTTGTGTGTTCTGACTGCTCCACTGACCCAGCCATTACCCTGTCTCCTTCTCCCCAGGCCTCCTTGTTCCCTGAGACACAAAAATATTGAAATTAGGCCAGTTAATAATGCTACAGAGGCCTCTAAATGTTGAAGTGAAAGAATCACGCAGATTTCTCACTTTAAATCAAAAGCTAGAAATGGTAAGCTTAGTGAGGAAGGCATGTTGAAAGCCGAGTTGTACAGACAAAGGGAAAGTTCTTGAAGAAGATTAAAAGTGCTACTCCAGTGAACACACAAATGATAAGAAAGCAGAACATCCTTAATGCTTATATGAACAAAGTTCTGGTGGTCTAGATAGAGGATCACACCACCCATAATATTCCCTTAAGCCAAAGCCTAATTCAGAGCAAGACTCTAACTCTCTTCAATTCTGTGAAGGCTGAGAGAGGTAAGGAAGCTGCAGAAGAAAAGTTGAAAGCCAGCAGAGTTTGATTCATGAGGTTTAATGAAAGAAGCTATCTCTCTATAACATAAATGTACAAGGTGAGGCAAGTGCTGTTTAGAAGCTGCAGCAAGTTATCTAGGAGATCTAGCTAAGATAATTGATGAGGGTGGCTATACTAAACAACAGATTTTCAGTTTAGATGAAACAGCCTTCTCTTGGGAGAAGATACCATCTAGGGATTTTCTAGCTAGATAGGAGAAGTAAAAGCCTGGCTTCGAAGCTTCAAAGGACAGGCTGACTCTCTTGTTAGGAGATAATGCAACTAGTGACTTTATGTTGAAACCAGTGCTCATTTATCATTCTGAAAGTCCTAGGACCCTTGTAAGAATAATGTTAAATCTACCATATTTTATTAATGCACTCATATATTGATGGGCACTTGGGTTGTTTCCACATCTTTGCAATTGTGAATTGTGCTGCTATAAACATTCGAGTACAGATGTCTTTTTTATAGGCCCCTTTTTTCCTTTGAGTAGATACCCAGTAGCGGGATTGCTGGATTGAATGGTAGTTCTACTTTCAGTTCTTTGAGGTATCTCCATACTACTTTCCATAAAGGTTGTACTAGTTTACAGTACCACCAACAGTGTATGAGTGTTCCTGTCTCTCCACATCCACGCCACTATTTGTTGTTTTGGGACTTTTTGATAAAAGCTGTTCTGACTGGAGTAAGTGATATCTCATTGTGGTTTTGATTTGCATTTCCCTGATAATTAGGGATATTGAGCATTTTTTCATGTTTCTTGGCCGTTAGTTCATCTTCTTTTGATGTCAAACTGTCACTCTTTTCTGATGATATGATCTTATATCTAGAAAACCCCAACGATTCTGCCAACAGACTACTAGAATAAATAAGTTCAGCAAAGTCTCAGATTACAAAATCAATGTACACAAATCAGTAGCATTCATACACGCCAACAACAGTCAAACTGAGAACCAAATCAAAGACTCAGTACCTTTCACAATAGCAACAAGGAAAATAACATACCTAGGAATATATTTAACTAAGGAGGTGAGAGACCTCTATAGGGAGAACTATGAAAAACTGAGGAGGGAAACAGCAGAGGACGTAAACAGTTGGAAAATCATACCATGCTCATGGATCGGCAGAATCAACATTGTTAAAATGTCTATACTACCCAAAGTGATCTACAGATTCAATGCAATCCCTATTAAAATACCAACATCAATTTTCACAGATCTACAAAAAATAATTCTATGCTTCACGTGGAACCAGGGAAGACCCTGTATAGCTAAAGCAACCTTAAGCAAAAAGAACAAATTGGGTGGCATCAATTTACCAGACTTCAAGCTATAATACCAGGCTATAGTAACCAGAACAGCATGGTACTGACACAAGAACAGAGACATAGACCAATGGAACAGAACTGAGAACTCAGATACAAAACCATCCTCACATAGCCTTTGATCTTTGACAATGCAGACAAAAATTTACACTGGGGAAAAGAATCCTTATTCAATAAATTGTGATGGGAAAACTGGATAGCCACATGTAGAAGACTGAAACTAGATCTCCACCTCTCACCTCTCATAAAAATCAACTCACGATAGATAACAGACTTAAACCTAAGGCATGAAACCATGAGAATTCTAGAAGAAAATGTTGGAAAAACTCTTATAGACATTGGCCTAGGCAAAGAATTTATGAAGAAAACCCCAAAAGCAATCACAGCAACAACAAAAATAAGTAAATGGTCCTGATCAAATAAAAATCTTCTATACAGCCAAAGAAACTATCACGACAGCAAACAGACAACCAACAGAATGGGAGAAAATATTTGCATCCTACATATTCAATAAAGGGCTGATAGCTAGAATCTATATAGAACTCAGGAAAATCAGCAAGAAAAAATTAAACAATCCCGTTAAAAAGTGGGCAAAGGACATGAACAGAAACCTTTCAAAAGAAAGTGGTTTCTTGAGAGAGAATCTGTTGTTGGTGAAGATGCTGTTAACATTTTTGAAATGACAATAAGTGTTTAGAATATTGCATAAATTTAGTTGATAAAGCAGCAGCGTGATTTGAGAGGATTGACTCCAATTTTGAAAGAAGTTCTACTGTGGTTAAAATACTGTCAAACAGCATTGCATGCTACATGCTTCCTTTCATGAAAGAAAGAGTCAATTGACGCAGCAAACTTTGTTGTTGGCTTATTTTAAGAAATGAGCGTAGCCACCCTAAGCTTCAGCAACCATCACCTTGATCAGTCAGCAGGCATCAACATCAAGGCAAGATCCTCCATGAGCAAAATCTTTATGACTCACTGAAGGCTCAGATTTTTGTTAGCATTTTTTAGCAATAAAGTATTTTCTATTAAGGGATGTACATTTTTTAGCCATAACACTGTTGCACACTTAATAGACTACAGTATAATTAATGTAAACATAATTTTTATATGTGTTGGAAAACGTAAAACTTTGTGTGACTCACTTTATTGCAATATTTGCTTTATTACAGTGGTTTCAAACTGAACTCATAGTATCTTTGACCTGTACATGTTAAGTACAGACATAACCACCCATTTTTTAAAAAATTATTTTTATCCATGGCTGCTTGAATCCATGGGTGAAGAACCCATGGATATGTAGGATTGACTGTTTAGATTTTGATACTATCCATGATTTCAAGCATCCATTATGGATCTTAGAACGGATCCCCTGTGGATAAGGGAGTACTGAATGTTGTCTTACCATCTTTCCGTTGCTCCTTTACTTTCATGTTGTCATTAAATTCTTCAGTGTTATTAAGTTTGCCTAGGGAATTTTCTGCTGTTTCTTAGGTTATGTTTTCTGCCAGATTAGCTTCTTTTTTGTTTGTTTTTTGGCCAAACATGTGCTTGGCCAAAAGCAAGCAAACATTTGCTTGCTTGTAATCTCTTTTACAATTTATCCCACAGATCGGCTTTTTAAAAAATCTTACTTTTGCATACTCTACTCTCTCTGAATTTTATTTTATTTAGTTTTCTTAATGCATTGGGTCCCATCGTTTCTCTTTCATTTTGATTATGCTTAACATATGAGTTCTGATACATAGTCTGAATATATTTTCCTTGAAAATACTTGTTTTTCTTGTACTTTCATTACTTTCAATGTAGTTTGAAAGGTCTTTATCTGATTTAATCTACTTATAAAAGTGACCCCCTGGGGTACAGATTGAGAGAGTTTAGTTAGAATTATATTCAAACTTTCTCATCTGAGATTTATAAAAGATCTTGAGATGGGTTTTATTCCATTCATCACAGATTCCTGGAGTCTCTCTTTCTGTCCAAGAGAGTCAGCTCTAGTGTTAACTTCTCTGTTTCACTCTGCCATTTTCACTGTAGCATACTCTCCTTCTGGCTTTCATGAATGAGAGATTTGATCCAAACTGCTTTTTTGAGCTTCGTCATTAGCTATACTTTACTCATAAAATCTGTACTCTCTAGCTAAACTTAGCTGTTAAGAATCAATACATGTGAAGTGGAGAATGCCGTGTAGAGTTTAGTATCTTGTTCCTAATTATCACTCATTCTGTATGTTAAAGAAAAATGAATTGTTGTTTACTTTCAGTTTTGTCCCCTCAAACTCATTAGAATAACATGAACATACCTTTTCAAATATTTGTGTAATTTGTATAGTTGTAAATTACAGTGGTATTAAGTAGAACTTTATAAGATGATCTCTATAAGAATCTTAAATTGTTTCTTAAAAATACATGTAATGTCAGACCTCTAAATCACTTCTTACTATGGCCTCTGGATTTGTTATATGTACTGAGTTATTATCCAATTTGCGGTAAATATTGAAAGAAAAGACCCATAAGTCATTCATATTTTTTTTGTTCTGTGCCATACTGCCGATTTATGTTATTATGTAATGACTATTGGTAAGTTTCTTATTTTTGTGATGTGCCCTAGAATTAACTTGATTTGAACCTGAATTTCTTTGTTTTTTATTAAAGGTAAATGAAATTGCCTTTATTAATACCCTTGAAGCCCAGAATAAACGCCATGACGTTTTATCAAAATTGAAGGAGTATGAGCAGAGGCTCAATGAATTACAGGAAGAGCGTCAGAGAAGACAGGAAGAAAAGCAAGCACGTGATGAAGCTGTGCAGGTAGGATTTTATTCAGTAAGCATTTATTGAGCACCTGTCATATTTTAGGCTCTGAGCTAGATACTGAGGACTCAAAAGGGAGTAAAACCTCGTCTTTATTCCCGAAGGTACAAGGTTTAATATAGCGGTCTTTGGAAACATCAGGTCTGATTGCGAAAAGATAGTGTGTACTCCTTTAGATAAGGTAATCAGTTCTTTTGTCAGTAGAGTGCAGTCATAGAAATAGAATCTCTAGCCTCACCCAAGTGAATGATTAAACTGCTCTGGACAGATAATTATTTATTCTTTTCTAATTGGATTGGGCAAGAATATGCTCCTCTTCCTGCAATAAAAAAGTATATTTTTTGAATGAGTATGTGTAGCCTCAAAGAACTGGGCAATCTTTATGCTTATGATAAGGAGCACCTGTAATTTATTGGGCAGTATCATCAGATACCTTAGGTATTTAGATTTTTAACCTCTGCAGCAAACCCTAAGTTAGTTAGCGTTTTCGGGATGGAGAGAAGGTTAAGGCATAAACTGTACTGTTTTAATCGATTTTAGATCTCCCTTAGTAAAATACCTTACCCACAGACTCTTAAGACCTGATCTTTTTGATGTAGAGAATAAATTTTGCAGTATTCAAATATAAGTGCATACATACTATGTTTATTATGACTAATATTTATTTGTTCTTTCAGTGATCATTTTATTGAGTTACTACAAATTGTATGTTGTGCAAGGCTCAAGGCTATGAAAAATATTTGTCATTGTTCTCAATGGGGAGACATATTTGTACATCAACAAATCTTATCCCATTAGGATAAGTGCTACAGTAAAGGCATTTTTCAGTAGCACAAAAGAGAACACTTTACATAGTGAGTGTAGAGGACATGAGGAAGTCAGGAAACATTTCCTGGAGGAGATAATACTTTAAGTTTTAAAAAATGAAAGAGATGCAAATGATAATGTGGGAGGGCATTTCATACAGAAGGAGTTATAAGAGAGCATTGCATGTAGAGTTAGGGAGCAGATCATGAAAAGCTTTGTTGTGTTAAAAATTAGGGGTGTTATTAATATTTCATGATTCTTTATGTCATTAGTATTAGTAAATTAAAGTATCAATACACTTTTAAATTTATTGATTACTTTTTGCTACTTGTGGGTGTTAGAAAGCATTCCCATATTTATCCCCGATCTCCATTGGATTTGAGTCCAATGTATTATTTTAATGAGTGCTAAGCTAATTTATATTTAAAAATACAGAATGCTCCTATTAGAGAAACTATAGCTTTCCCTCTCCAAGGAGCCGCAAGATTTTTATTTTTATCATTTATAAGTTAATTCTTTATTAACTTATATCCTTTAAATGAGTAAATGATATGATATTTGAATATTTAATTTGAATCTTCAGCATTATTTCTGTTTGTTTCTTTACATCAGGGACATTTTATAAAAATATAGTTTTAAGTTATGTGTTACTTTTCAGCAATCATTAGGCATTAGTAATTTGGAGATAAATAAGACATGATCCTTGCCTTTACAGTAAATAAAAATTAAAGTTTAATATGAAAGAGTGTAATTAAGTATGTACAAATTGCAGCAGACCACCGCAGAGGTAATAATTAGCTCTATTGGTTGGAGGAGAATGTCAGGGAAAATTCTCTGAAAAAGGTGACTTATCAGCTGGGACATGGGGAGAAATATATAAGTAGTATTGTATATTTTTAAGTGGACATCGTTGATTCCTTTTTTGCAATTAGCAGATTTGAGTATTTGAAATATAACAGCTATCTTCAGTTTAAAAATGATGACTCTCCACAGTTTGGAACATTCATTAACGCTTAAAGAAAAGCTGAAAGTAGTAAGGAATTTCTTATACTAATCAAGATTTTAAAAATTGTTTTGGCCCTTCAGAATTATTTTCCTTTTTAAAAATGTAGAAATATCCTATGGATTTAATTTTCAATGAAAAATTTTGAACATAGCTGCTTATAGTTCAATTGAGATATATTGCCATTGTTAGAAAAAATCTACTGGTGGTATATCATAGATATATATAATTGAAAATTTTTAAATATGTGTGGTCATTATTAGATGTATAAGTCATGGAAACCAAGCATTCTGTAAATATGAGAACAATAGTAAGATCCTAACCTAATACAGAATTTCAAAGACCCTGCATCTACTTTAGTTTTATACTTGAGACATTCCTATAAACTATTTTTTTATTTTGTTTTGTTTTTTGGTTGTCTTTTTGAGACAGAGTCTCACTCTGTCACCCGGACTAGAGTGCAGTGGCGTCATCGTAGCTCACTGCAGCCTCAAACTCCTGGGCTGAAGTGATCTTCCTGCAACAGCCTCCCAAGTAGCTGGGATTACAGGCGTGCCATGATGCCTGGCTAATTTTTCTATTTTTTTTTAAGTAGAGATAGCATCTCGCTCTTGCTCAGGCTGATCTCGAACTCCTGAGCTCAAGCGATCCTCCTGCTTTGGACTCCCAGAGTTCTAGGATTATAGGCGTGAGCCACTGGACTGGCCCATTCCTATAAACTGTTAAAGGGAGTTATGATCCTTGTTTCTTTCAGGTAAAATACTGAGTACTGCTGTCATATATTTCAGTTTGCCATTATTGTTGTGTATAGTCTTGATTGGTTAATTGTAAGTTCAATTTTTTTTTTTATTGGGGGAAAACTACAAAGCATTTACAGTACAATGTTTACAGTCACAATTTGTAGTGAGCTGATTTCCCAAAATATATTACCACTCAAGTTAACTTATCTTGTTACATTCAAAAACCTACTCTGTCAAA
>CAUYRT010087141.1:0-26869 GCA_963574885.1 Lepilemur ruficaudatus | reverse complement strand
CCATGCCCGGCTAATTTTTTCTATGTATTTTTAGTTGTTTAGCTAATTTATTTCTATTTTTAGTAGAGACGGGGTCTTGCTCTTGCTCAGGCTGGTCTCGAACTCCTGAGCTCAAGCGATCCACCGGCCTCGGCCTCCCAGAGTGCTAAGAGTGAGAATAATTGTAACAGTAGTGGGAGGAGAAAAGAAGCGAGACAGAATTGGAAGTTATCAGTGAATGGTGGGGGAGTGAGCTGGGCGTCGGTAGATGAAAACCTGAAGGAGCAGTGGAGTCTGGGGGTGGATGTCCTATCCTCAGGAGCCGCAGCACCTGCAGGCTTTGAGGAGCGTGACGTGCAGAAGGGAACGCAGCACCCCCTACCGGTCACGTAGAATGTCCACTGTGCAACATTGTCGTGCGTATGAATGGCACCCTCTGGCCTTTTCCGAGGCACTGGCCCTGGCTTCAGGGAAAGACTGTGATTAGAGATTTATGTAGGGGATCAGAATATGCCACCCCTGAATACACCACTTTGGCATAAGGATTATTTTGAGCTCGAAGCAAATGAGAATCAAAAGATGCAGAAAGAAGCCTTCCCAGAGCTCCCCTTATCTGACTAAACGCAGAGACTCCTGAGAAATGAGGACTGTCATAAATCGCTCTCCTCGGGACGTTTTAAGGCCATGAAGGAGACGGAAAGTCAGCGCCGAGATGGACCCGCACAAACAAACCTTACTAAATTAGCCTTATCTTCCATTGCTCTCCCCTGTATGTTTACCATCCCGTGGCTTGCTTTTAAGCTTAAATGCCTTTTCCTTTGTCTCATCACTTCTCTAAAAATTTATTGTTCTTTGCTGAGATACTCAATTAGTCTCAGTTTCCAACCACTACTTTGGGTTACTTATCACCGAGTTTCCCCTCTGTGTGTGCACGCCACGGGTGTTCATGAACAGCCTGCCACTCTCCTGCGCATCTTGTCTATTGTCAGTTTAGTTTCCAGAGCCCCAGCTGGAGAACCTAGGACGGAGAGGAAAAGTTTTTTTCCTCCCTTACAAGACCATCGGATTTCCAGAAGAACGAGAAGGAAGTGTTTTGAGAGGAGGTTGTGGGGTTTGGGGGTGTCTTGGTCTGCCTTGCGCTGCTATAACAGAACACCACATGCTGGGCAGTTTATAATGAACACAAATTTATTGGCTCATAGTTCCAGAGGCTGAAGTCCAGTATCAAGGTGCCGCCATCTGGTGAGGGCCTTCCTGCTGTGTCATCACATGGCAGAAGGCAGAGGGCAAGAGACAGTGAACCCTCTTCCACAAGCCCTTGTAATAATGGCATCAATTCATTCACTAGGGCAGAGCTCTCATTGTCCTAAACACCTCTTGTTAGGCCCCACCTTCCAACACTGTCGCTTTAGGGGTTAAGTTTCCAACATGTGAATTCTGGGGGACACATTCAGACCATAGCAGGGAGTGGGTGTTGATAATGAACATGAGTAAAAGAGTTCTGGGGGCCAGTGAGTAAGAGACAGGACTGCCGAGCGGGTGCGTGGAGTAGAATGTGGACACCCCCCTGGAGCCCACTGAGAACGGTTGCCCCAGTGAGAAGCAGCTCTGTTACCGACCAAGAACTACAACTCGGAGCATCCAACCTAGTGAGTCTGACTTGGTGCTCATCGTGGAAGCCACTGTGTTTTGTTTTGTTTTGTCCCTGGCATCACACAGAGCATCTTTTTCAACAGACCACTGCATAGATTTCTTGCTGGGTTTAAATCTCAGTAATCCTGGGGGTGACCCTAGGAACCTAAGAACTAAACCCTGGGAACGCTACACCGTCTGTGTGTTAAGTCAGGTTACCCAAATATGCCCCGTATCACTGTTTTTGTGTAACATGGTATTAGACTGTCAAAATCTTAACTTTAGTTATATAGATTCCCTGCCCATTCCAGAAAGGATATAAGACCCTCTAAAATAATATATTTAGTTTAATAAGATAAAATAAAGGAGTAAAGAAACTGAGGTCAAAGGAACATAAGGGTATGAAAAATCCAACAAAGCCCAGGGTAGGGTTAGCATACAAAGTGCCCATGGTGTGGTCCCAAAAGTGTGGCTGTGAGCTGCTTAGCCTCCAAGGCATGGGAATAAATAAGATTCATGGCACGTAAAAGATTAAAGACAAACCAGCGCTTCAGAGAAGCGTAGCTATTCTTGTTACAGAAGAGCTGAGAAATTTCTCTTGTGGGTCTTCAATAGGAGGCCCAGTGTGATGTAGCAAATAATGTCCTCAAACACATTCATAGAGAACGTATGGTAATATATAATCATAGGCTTCCCAGGGTCATTTCACATAGTATCTTTCAATGTAGGTCAACGGTATAGTGAGAAAGTATAGATTAGTAAAAACTTTTATACGGGACGCAAAAATGGATCAATGTTTCTCTCTAAGGGTCTGGCGGACTCAAAAGGTTGGCTTTAAAATTAAAAAGAAGAACGGGCAGCATGTTCTGCCATGCTGCCCTCCAGGCAGCCCTCCGTCATATCAGTTCTCACACCTAAGAGAGAGTTGGGAAGTAGAGGCAGCAGTGAGTTTGATATCTGTCCTCTGACAAATAACTACTCCACTAAGTCACCCTGTAAGGACAGGTCCCTAGGCTGGAGGAGGGGTGGGCATCGCTTTAAAAAAACAGGGGAGTCAGACCAGGATTTGTGCCTGGCCTGGGGGTTCACCCCCTGCCCATCCATGGTGGTGGCTCACAGAAGCCACCAAATTTGTCACAGTGCCAAAATTTTCCTTAGAAAGCAATTTTATATCTGTTCTAATGTGCAGATCATTGGGGGATGAAAGCTCCAAAGTTTTATGCGAATCGTAGCTAGGAAAATATTTAAGGCAGATTTATTCATTGTGGGCATTCGTGAAGTCCCACGTGGTGCTGAGTGTTAATAGTAGAGACAAACTCTTTAGCTGCAGGGAGCTTACCTTCTAGTGAGAAGAAAATGGATAAATAGATACAAAGATAATCACATGTGGTGCTGAGTGCCAAGAGGGAGTAGGATGGTGTGAGAGACAAAGTCCTTGCATGAAATGAGGTGAGATGACCTTCCTAGGAGGAGACGTTGAAGCTGTGACCTGCATAAGACACTGGCCCTGCAAAGAGCCAGGAAAGGAGCCTTCTAGAAGAGGAAATGGCCTTGAAGCAGGAAGGGCTTGGTGCTGAAGGAGTGGAGAGGGCAGAGCTGTGTAGCCAGAGCCCAGGGATGAAAGGGGTAGGCTGGGAGATGGGGAGGAGGCCTTGGTAGGCCACAGCATGGTCTTGGTTACCTTCTGTCTTTAAGCATTGTTCTTTCTTTGTATAATATATCCTTTAAAATTTAACTTGATTCCCAGGCACACCCTTAGGGAATTCAGTGAGTAAATTCACTGTCCAGGTGGGTTAATTTAAAAGTTATGGTTAAAAGCTAGAGGCAAATAGTGACTTTTGTGGCATGTGAATTATATCTCAACTTAAAGAAATCATAAGGGCAAGGGTCACATCTTAGTGTTCAATGTGGCCATATATCCTGTTGGTGCTCAGTGAATTATTTTGATGATTATAAAAAATAGCTGGGTTGGGCGGAAGGTGGGGTGGGGGAAGGGAAGCAGTCTGTAAAGAGCAATGATTTTGACTTCAGGAGAGTTGACATTCTGTCCTTCTGATCGTCATGATCTGGCATGACCAGTGGTCTATTTTGACCCCTCCTCGGGTGTGACAACATCCCGTGTGTGCGGGGAATGCTCTCTTTTGGTTCAGAAGTCAAGTTGTTCTGAGGGGTTTCAGCCATTCCACAAGAAGTGTTAAGTCATCAGGGACCACGTTACAAAAAAGAAAAAGAAAAAGAAAGCATAAAAAGGCAGAACCTACTGGAAAAGACCTGCTTTGTTGAGGGGAAATTCTTGCCAATCCTGATCATCGAGGTAGTGGTAAAGCCAATGATAAAGCGTCAAGTTGCGATAACCCGGAGCTGGTGTTACGGGCTGCTTTAAAGGGGGCTCATTTCCCTTCTTTTGCTTGCACACATCTAGGGCCGCATTGCTGTCCTTCTAGGGCTGTAAGTGATAGATGGTGTACACGGAGTGATGGTGTGGGCTGGGACCTCAGATTTTGAGTCATTGCGACTATCACTCTTCTGAGCAAGGTATCCAAGAGAAACATGTGCCTGGAGAACAAGGTTGGCCCAAATACAGTCTTTGATGGTGAGGACTTGTCCCAAACCCTGGTGAATTCTCCTGTTGAGCGAGGTGTCTTTTGTGAAGCGGGGACAGCCTGCTCCTAGGTGGTTTCCTTTCTCTTTCTCCCCAACTGCTCACGCTCCTGTGCAGCGGAATCCTGCGGTGATTCCGAGGAGAAGCGTGCCAAAGGAAGGAAGCAAGGAGGAGAAGAGAGCCTCGCTGCAAGCTCTCCACAGGGCAGACCCGGCCCTTCCAGGCAGGCCTTTCTGGTGGGCACTTTCTACACAGCGGCCGCCCTTGCCTGCCTGGCCTTACCGGAGAGCGCGAGCAATCCTAATCATTTTCTCTTGCAATGGGACCCTACTCGCCTCCATACAAAACTCGTTTCAGGAGTCCTTGCAAACAGTTTCTTCAAAGTAGATAAAACAAGTTCTCTGCTTTCTTGCTTACATCATTTTGTTTAGCAAATACTTTGTTCTCAACTAGCATATAGTGGTCCCACCTCATCTAACTGAACTTGGGTGCACTCACCCAGCACAGTGAAGCCAAACACTGACATCCAGGTTTGCAGCAAGAGAAACAAAGGCATTTATTGCATGGCACCAAGCAAAGAGAACGCGCAGCTGATGCTACGACCCAAACTCCCTGATGGCTGGCAAGCCAGGGTTTTTAAAGGCAGGGGAACATTTCAGGAAAGTGGGAGTTACAGGCAAAATCATAAATCAATACATGGAGGTTATATGTTGGTTCGGCCCAAAAAAGTGAGACATACTGAAGTGTAGGGCTTACAGGTCATAGGTGGATCCAGAGATTTTTTTGATTTGCAATTGGCTGAGGGAGAAGGCTTTGTCTGCAAACAAAGAATGGTAGTCAGAGTTTAGTCCTCAGTTCCCTCTTATCTGGCACCTGCGTTATCTGCCAGCAAATGAATCCTTTGTCTCCAAATGCGCAGTGATTAAACATTTTCCCCAACACATAATGATTTCTTTACAAAACTGTCTCCATAATTAGCATGGCTTCAGAATGGAATGAAAGTAATTATGGCTAAATTTGCAAATCTTTTCTTGCAATGATTTTAACCAGAGTTCACATCTCTAAATACTTAGGTGCAACAAATTCATATTCTTTTGTAATTCAGGGCATTTTAATTCTCCTTGTCTCTTGAGTCACCATCTCTTCAACTTGAACCTCTAGGGCATTCACAAAAAAATCAAATTGGCCAAGGTACAGAACGGCAATGACTAACACATCCATCAATGACCTGGGAGTCAACTCAGAAAGCTCTTGTCCAACATCTCTCTTTGATGGGAATTATTTTAGCTGGGATAATTGAACACTTGGTTCATGCCATGTTGGGAATCCCTGTGATCTCCTTTGGCACTGATAAGACAGTTGAATGTCCACAGCGCCACCCTTCTTAAATCGGAGGAATAGACTTGCTGCCTCCTGTAAACCCAATCAAAAGGAGGCCCAGGGCTAGGGGTTAAGGTCCACAAAGAGTTTTAGATCTCATAAACGTCTCTGCTTCCTGTTTCTCAGACCAGCAAGTGGGGATTGGCATGAACTTGCTGGCCCTTCGGTCCTGAGGCCTCAGCTCGCCTTCAGAACCTCCTCTTGTGACCAGAGTAGGTAGCAGGAATGAATAATGCATGATACAGGAAAACGCTGAACTCCTCAGGGGAGAGAATGAGTCCAGAGAATGAAATTCCATTTATATTTAAAACAGCAAATGTTTAACCAGTGGTTTAACACATTCAACGGCACTGGGTCAGACTCGTAAGAGAGATGAAGAAGCCCAAGTACTGGTGTAGGGGATGAAGAACGAGCCCCTGTAACAAAAGACAGGTTAACAAGAGAACAATAAACAGATGCTTATTAACATGCATACCTCCTGTATACATAGGAGGAACCTGGGAAATATGGGTGAATCTCAAAGAGGTGCCTTATGACTCTGTGTTATGTATTAATAGCATTTTCAACAAAACATTTTTGGAGAAGGGACAAGAGAAAGAAAAAGGACCTTGAGTCTCTAGGGGCAGATATTGTGAAAAGGCAAATAAATGAGAAACTAATGATAAATACAGGCTGGTTAATAAAATTTGTTAAGGAGCTTCCTCTGATGTCATCTCCAAGCTAATAAGGAACTGAAGTTGTCTTTGGTGATCAACCTTTGTCCTTCCTGGTAGAGAGGGGAGGAGGGACACCTTTGTAAATTTATGCCCTGCTTTTAGGCACAGAAGGAGTCGTAGGAGAACTTTTCCTGCACCTGTTCATTCTCAGTTTCCTTCAGCTCAAAATGATCCTATGCCAAAGTGGTGGTGGCAAATTCTGGTCTCCTGCACAGGCCCTGGCCTCCTTGATGCAGTGCTGAAAGTGCTTGCCCAGGCATTGTACCAAGTACTTTATGCTTATTAGCTTATTTCCATTGGAAACTAAACTAAAATCCCAAGTTCCCCACTGACTGAACGGAACCCGTTTTTGGTCAGGGGAACCTCAGAAAAACCTTGAAACTAAGTTCTGGGCCCTGAAGGGAAGGGAGGTCAGACACACTCATTATACCGACTTCCTTTTGGAATTCAGACTAATTGCCAACAGGCCCTAAGACCATGCAAGGCAAAGGTTAAGTCATGCCTGCGGCCATCAATTTGCTTAACAGATCATTTTGAGTCAGTGTGTGGCTTGCTCTATCATTAACAGACTTTTTAAAATCTTAGAACATTCCTTTCTACTGATTCCAAGCCTTTAGACAAAGCTTTATTTCTTTAACCAATTACAAATCACAGAATCTCTGAACCTACCTGTAACCTGTAAGACCCCACTTTGAGATGTCCTGCTTTTCCAGACCAAACCAGGTATGCCTTCCACATATTGATTTATGATTTTACCTGAAATTCCTGTCTCTGTAAAATGTACAAAACCAAACTGTAACCTGGCTGCCTCAATTGCATTTTCTCAGGACCTCTTGAGGTATGTTCCCTGGGCCAGCAATAACTCATATTCAGCTTAGAATGAAACTTTTAAAATTATTTTACAGAGTTCAGCTTTTTCTATTAACACCATTTTTGCATCAGTACCATGGAGTGAGTGGGTATTATCAATCCCATACCCATATGAGGAAACTGAGGCTCAGAGAGGTTAAATTACCTGTCTAAGGCCATATACTTAGCAAGGGGCATAGCTGGGATTGGAACCTTGGTCGCTCTGATTCTAAATTCCATGATGAATAAATAGTTGGGCTGAGGATTTAAGATATAGTGATACGAAAAAGTAATAATTCACTGAATATAAAATAAATGCTCTGAGAGTTTAAAAGTGGAGAGATAATGTTATCTGGGGGAGGTGATGACATAAAGCACTCTACAGGGAGTATCTTCACTGGCCTCAATAAGAGGAGCAGAGTCAAATGTCCTCTCCGAGGGCAGGAGGTGGGGGAGGGATACTCTAAGCCTGTGGTTTTTGTGTTTAAACATGCATCAGAATCACCTGGAGGGCTTATTAAACACAGATTATTGGTCCCCAACTGCAGAGTTTCTCTTCCAGTAAGTCTTGGGTAAGGACTTAGAATTTACATTTCTGATGGGTTCTCAGGCAATGCTGATGCTCCTGGTCCAGGGACCACACTTTGAGAACCACTGCCCTAAGGCAATAAGGTGTAGAATTATAGGGTATATTTAGTCATTTGGCTAGTTGGGTTCTAGTGCAGCGTTTGTGCTGTAACAGAAAGAATGGCCTGTAAAAGAGTAAAAATGTTTTCTGTCTCTTCAAAATTCACTGACCCTTTTTGAGAACTAAAATCTACATCTGTACCTCAGGCTAGTGGTCCGGACAGGTGGGGGAGTGTCCTTTGTTCTTTGTGCTGCAGGAAATGGCTGAAGGGAATTGTCACAGTGGAAGTCAGGAGATTGTCTTAGCTGAAGATGGGATGAATTAGAACCATCAACTATAATTGAACAGCAATAGCCTGAAGCTATTCAGGCTATACCTCCCCTTTAAAAGCTCTGTGTTTCTGCTCAGAGGCAGGACGTTGGTACTTTAAGATGCCTGTCTGCCAACTTCCTCATTTGCTGGCAAATTAATAAACTTCTCTTTCCTTCTTCTCAAACCACTTGTCCTCATTCTTCTGATGCGGCCTCGGGGACAAGTGCAGAACTTTCGGTAACATGCAAGCCAGCATGTTAGTGGAGATGAGGCTGAAAAAGTAGTTTAGAGCAAAAACATTCCTGTCTCCTTTAAGGAAATAGTTTAATTCTTGGGGAAAAAAAAATCAAGGAACTGTGTTCAATCACAGGATATTTCAGTTAATATGCCTTATGGGAAAAGCACATTTCTCCCTGTTGTAGAGTATATTATTGGCCCCTCGTTTTACCCCTTCCTATGTCCAAACACTCCATCATGTGACTTTAGATTTTTTTCATAAAGGTGGACATATTTCCCTGCCCATTGACTTTGGGTTTATCTACGTGCTTTTCTTTGGCCAACAAAATGACACAAACGTGATGTCAAGTCCAAGTGTAGGTCAAGAGACCTCGTGGGTTTCCACTTGGCCTCTCATGCCCCAGCTGTCACCATGAGAACACTGTGCCTGGGCTGGGCCACTGGTCCAATAATGATGAGCAACACTTGGGCAGAGGCATCCTGCTGAGCCTATCCTAGAATGGTCACCCCCACCCTCAGATACATTAGAAATAATAATTTGTTTTAAGCCACTGAGTTTTGCGATGGTTTGTTTACTCAGGAATAATTTACTGATACCGCTCCTTTAAATCACTTATAATGTTTTGAATGTATGTGTTTTTGACTGCCTAGTCAAAACACCAAATTCATTATTCATTTTTCTTTGTATAAAGAATCATAAGCGAAGCTTGTTATGCTTGTAGAGTTGGTGATAGTCTTCTGCAAAATGCCGCGTACATCATCCAGACGGTTCCTTTGTAAGAGTATGTGCTGCAGCCTCTGGGCTCTTTTCCTATCTTCCTCTGTGGTTGCCTTGGTTTTAGGATCAGGCAGAGCCCCTCCACTTAGCCGGGACTTATTATTCTTGAAGGATCTAATGAGCAGCTCATTATGTTGTCAGCTAATTGATGAAGAGTGTCTTCGGCATGAGAGAAGATCATTGTTATGGAAATTACTCTACTCCTATCTATTTTTCCTAATAAACTGGGTGCAAATGAGAACCTGAGCTTGAAAAGAGAGAAAAGCCAGCTGTTAAACCAAGCCATAAATTCAGGCCAAACAGTGGTTTAGCATTTATAAAACATAGCACCTTGATTTTTCATAAATATTGTTAAGTTGATTTACCACTTAGACCCTTGATTTGAACCTGTTTTGGTTCCTATGAGAGAAAGCAGGGCCTTCTTGGAGCTATCGGGCCACATGGCTTGTTCTGAAAGCTAAAATACTGTGAATCATTCTCTCTCTTGTCAACAAGTCTCTACACCCTGACCTTTTGTAGGAGTGTAACACCGCTGGTTAGCAGCTTTGCTAACTATGTGGGCTCCCAGTGTCTGAGTGAAGTTGAGCCCTTGGAGCTGTGATCCTCACGGACTTCTCTTTACCCTGTGGCTGCCGTGTCCAAGTATCCAACCAGCTCTTCTCTGGGTTCCTGTGTCATGATAAGAAATATGTATTTGGTCTTTGTCCCCAGTTTTTGGCATAAAGCTCCTAGAACCCTTGGAATCTCTGGAGTGATGAGTATCTTTTGTATGCTAATGAGATGACTGGTGGCTGGGGGGTCCCTGAACAGCTTTATGATGGGAGCCGATCCCCAGAAAGACCAAATCATGATTAGAAGATTGCAAATTTCAGCCCCACCCTCTGACGTCTGGGGAGGGGAGAGGGGCTGGAGATTGGGTTCAATCACCAATGATTTAATCATTGATTTAATCAATGCTGGCATAGAAAATCCTCCATAAGCACCTCTGAACAGCGGAGTTCGGAGAGCTGGATTGGTGAATACAGGAAGGTGCAGGGAGGGTGGTGTGTTTAGAGAGTGAGCGGAAGCTCCGTGTCCCTCCTCCATACCTTGCCCTATGCCTCCCCTTCATTTGCTTGTTCCTAAATTGGATCCTTTGTAACGAACTGTTAAGTGGCTTCTGAGTTCTGTGTGCTCTTCTAGCAAATTATCGAACTTGTAGGGGTTTGTGAGAAGCCCTGATGTGTAGCCAAGTTGGACAGAAATGTTAGTTTTCTGGGGAGTCAACACTTGCAGCTGGCATCCGAAGTGCGGGCAGTCTTGTGGGACTGAGCCCTCAAACCTGTGGAGTCTGATGCTAACTCTGGGTAGGTAGTGTCAGAAGTGAACTGAATTGTAGAAACCCCAGTTGGTGTCTTAAGAATTGTGAAACTGCCTACATGAAAATAATGTAAGGCCGTAAGGTAGGAATAGTGATAAAAATCTGATACTCTATAAGTATTTATATCGCTAAAAGTTAACTAGCCATTGTTCCTTAACTTCCCTACTGCAGTAACTGCTCATGGCTTACGTGTCACATCTCCTTGACAGGTGCAAGATCTGTGACTTCCCAACCACATCTGTAGATGACATCACTATTGTAAAACCTAGAACTGGTTTGAGATATCTTCCAGACCCTGCATTAGGGGGACCAACTAACATCAACCAGACCAGTGGCCATGCATGGGAACCGAGCCAACAAGTCTTGCAACTCCCTACCCAGGAACTGTCCCAGCCTAGAAGACAATTTCTGCTTCCCAACCCTATGAGTTTATCCCCAGCCAATCAACAGACCCAATTCCCTAGCCCTTTGTTCACCAAACCATCTTTAGAAATCTTAGCCCCCAAATTCTTGCAGAGATGGGTTTCAGAAGTTACTCCCATCTCCTCACCTGGTGCCTCACGATATTAAAATCTTTCTCCACGGTGATTCCTGCGGTCTCGGTATGTTGGCCTTTATCTGGGTGGTGGGCAAGGGACCAAGGTGGGCAGTACCAGTTGGGGAATTGGTTGGTGTGAGGGAAAACCCCACACATTTGTTGTCAGAAGTGTTGTGAGTGAAAACAGTACATAGTTCTTCTTGGAACTTCCCCATTGCTCATCCCATTTCCTGAAGTGTGTCCTGCCCCTCCCATGGCCAGTTCTAGCAACACATGACTGTTCTTTATGCAGGCACTTCTCAAATATTAGTGTGGATTACAGTCAACCTGGAGAGCTTGTTAAATCACAAATTCCTGGTCTTACTCCACACATTCTGAATCAGTAGGTCTGGCGTGGGGCCCTAGAATTTTGTATTTCTATCAAGCTCCTGGGTGATGCTGGGGTGCTGCCGGTCTGCAGACTTCACTGCCAATAGCATCGTTCTACCTGCCTTTTGAATTCCTTTCCAGAATTCTTTACCGCTCAGTTCCCTGAGGTTTTCTTCCTGTTCTTACAGGTTTCATCCATCTCTGATGGTGGAAACTCTAACTCCATTGTCTCTTTTACTTCCGGTGGACTATTAATTGGCACTCTCTCTGCAAGTGTGTATGGGGCAAAGGCCCTATGGTAAGCATTTTTCTTCTCTGTGAAAACATACACCAAATAACGGAAATTCAGTGACACGGTATTTCTGCTCTCAGGAGCTTGCAAATCTAAGACATTTGTATAGTAAAGGTTAACCATGCCCAAAGATGAGTTAACATAAAAAAACCAAACTCTGTAAAATATTTTAAGGAGGTTTATTCTGGGCCAACATGAATGACTATGGCCCAGAGAAAAACACAAACCCAAGAAGCCTTAGTAAGTGGTCCGGAGGTGGTCGGATCAGTGTGGTTTTATACATTTCAGGGAGGCAGGAGTTACAGGCAAAGACATAAATCGATACGTGGAAGGTTTAGCCCACAAAGGCAGGATATCTTGAAGCAGGGGCTTAAAAGTCATAGGTGGATTTAGAGATTCTTTAATTTGTAATTGGTTAAAGGGGTAAGGCTCTGTCTAAAACTTGGAGTCAGTAGAAAGAAATGCTTAAGATAAGGAGGTTGGTTATTTCATGTGGTGCCATGCCTGTAAAAAAAGACCCATTTAACTAGATTTTATGGATTGTAAGGTGTGACTAAACCTTTGCCTTGCATGGCCTTAGGTCTTACTTACAATTTGGTATCTTATTGCCACAAAGAGTCTGTTTTGTCAGTCTTATGATCTCTATTTTAACACTAATGCTGGTCAGTTGTGTCTAAATTCCAAAAGGGAAGGGAATATAATGAGGCATGTCCAACCTCCCTTCCCATCATGGCAAAGAACTCAATTCTTCAGGTTTCTCTGGGGTTCCCTTCGTCAAGTGGGAGTCCATTCAGTCAGCTGGTGGGTGCTTAGGATTTTATTTTTAGTTTACAGAAAGGTTTGGGCCTTGCCAAGCTCCTTGGAGATAACCTCTAACCTTCTTGGTAAGAATATCTTTACTTACCTGGGGGCCTTGGGGCATACCAGGAAGTCCATGCTGACATAGATGAGTCTATGTATCTTAGCCTGTTTAAGCTACTATAACAAAATAATTCAGACAAGTAATTTATAAAGAACACGAATTTAATGCTCAGAATTCTGAAGGTTGGAAAGTCCAAAATCGAGGTGCCAGCGGATTCAGTGTCTGGTGAGGACTCTCTGTTTCATAAATGTTGTTGCTGTATTCTCACATGGCAGAAGGGATGGAAGGGCTCCCTGAAACCGCTTTTATGAGGGCACTAATCCCATTCATGAGGGTGGAGACCTAATCACTTCTTAAATGTCCCACCTCTTACTACTGTCACACTGGAGATTAAGTTTCAGCATATGAATTTTGGGGGACAAGCATTGAGACCCCAGCACAGTGTGATTTTTGGTGGGAGCCTTGGGCAGCATCAGCTTGACCTCTGGACAGGCTGGAGACTAAGGTCAGCCGCACAGGTGGTCACCCATGTTTATGTGACTGAGTGCCAATAAAAATCCTGGACACCAAGACTCAGGCGAGCTTCCCTGGTTGCCAGTACTTCGTGTATGTTGCCATGCATCATTGCTGAGAGAAGTAGCACTGTCTGCATGACTCTACTGGGGAGGACAACTAGAAGCTCATGCCTGGTCTCTCTTTGGCTCTACCCCGAGTGTCTTCTTCCTTTGTTGATTTTAATCTGTATCTTTTTACTTTCATAAACTGTAACCATGAGCATAATGACTTTTCTGAGCCCTTTTAGTGAAACATTAAACCTGAGGTCTTAGGGACCTCCCAAACTACAACAATAAACACATGCAACCAGAAATGACAAAAGACAACATGTGCCAAGGGCTAAGAAGAGCAGGAAGTGGTAAATTGCACAAGTGCTTGATGAAGGAAGCCACCCTTTCAGAGGAAGGATCAGGGAAGGCTCTTGGAGGAGAGAGGACTTGAGTGAGTCCTTGAAGGATGCATGATATAAAAAATTAAAAAATCCTAAAGTGTTCCTTTCCTAAAAAAATTTTGATAAAATAGAAAATTATGGAGGAAAAATGGAAATCATCAATAACCCTAATTTAAACAACCATCACCAATTTAACATGCTAGTGAATTTTCTTTTGGTCTTTTTTGTATGTGTATATAATTGTCTTTAAGTTTTTAATATGGAAAATTCCGAGCATACAAAAAAGTAAAGGGAAGAGTACAATGAACTCCATGTATCTATCACCCAATAATTAAATTGTGGCCAATTCTATTTTCTTTATATCCTCTTTCATTACATCCCCTGAATTATTTTGAATTAAACCCCAGACATTGTATACTTTCATTTTTAAACATTTTAGTGTGAATCTCTGAGAGATAAGGACTCCCCTTTCTAAATGTATCACAATACCTTCACCACCTTCACCCCAAATCAGCAATGTCTTCAAGTCATAAAATAGTCAGATAATGTTCACATTTTCCAACTTGTTTTTTAAATTCTGTTTTTTTGTAAACTGTTTAAATCAGGATCCAAACAAGATCCATCTCTTTCAACTGGTTAATGTGTCTGTTAAATTTCTTTTTTTAAAAAAATCAACTTTACTAAAGCATAACTTACATGCAATAAAATGCATCCAATTTCGGTGTACAATCTATCTGTCTTATAACTACCATCCCAGGCAAGATACAGAATATTTCCATCACTCCCAGAAGTTCCCCTGTGCATCTTTGAAATCAATCTCCACCCTCCCTCCACAGCTCCAGGCAACCTCCATTTAGCTTTGTCACTGTGATATAGAATGCTGTTCTTTGATAAATCTCCCCATCTGTGTCCTTCAGCCAACTCCTGCACCTGGTTTTTCTCTGCTGCCACTTTGGAGTCCTCTGGGGCTCTTGGGATTAGACTCACTTGTCTCAGGTCTTCTGGGGTGGAATGTTCTCAGCTCTGAATTTTCTACTAATGTAACTCCATCTGCTGTTTTCCTGGGATTTGAAAAAATTTATATCCTTTTGATGGCCTTTCTTGTTTTCCTGTGCTATAGTGGTTTTGTTGTTAAAAAAAATCTGTAACCTGTCAAACTCAGCAGGGATATAAACAAGAAATAGTTTTTATTTCTTTCAGTCATTGCCTCTGGCCATACTTT
The DNA here is from genome assembly GCA_963574885.1 of Lepilemur ruficaudatus. Classification (NCBI taxonomy): domain Eukaryota; kingdom Metazoa; phylum Chordata; class Mammalia; order Primates; family Lepilemuridae; genus Lepilemur; species Lepilemur ruficaudatus. The sequence goes on along the minus strand of CAUYRT010087141.1, from coordinate 12,167 downwards.
GCCAATTTTCTTTCCTGTCCCTTAATAAAATCTTGGGCAAATTCTTTAACTTTTTACTTACTTTCAATCTAGTCCTGTACAGGTTGAAACTTTATAGTTGATTTAAACTCTTCCTCCTCCTCCAGCCTGTGACTCCAGGGACCTGTAGTGTGGCTCAGTCTTTTCTTGAAGTACAGTCATGTGTCGCTTAAGGACAGGAATGTGGTCTGAGAAACGCGTCGTTAGGTGATTTTGTCATTGTGAGAACATCGTCGAGCGTATTTACACAAACCTAGGTGGGGTAGCCTCCTACGCACCTGGGCTATATGGTAAAGCCTGTTGCTCCTAGGCTACAAACCCATATAGCATGTTAATGTACTGAACACTGTAGGTAATTGTAACACAATGGTAAGTATTTGTGTATATAAATATGTCTAAACATAGAAAAGGCACAGTAAAAATATGGTCTAAAAGATAAAAGAGTACACCTGTGTAGGGCACTTACCATGAGTGGAGCTGGCAGGACTGGGAGTTGCTATGAGTCAGTGAGTGAGTGGTGAGTGAATGTGAGGCCTAAGCTATGGTGACAGTGCTTTCTTCCGGAGTATCTGTTGAGCGACCTGCCTGAGGCTGTTGTACAGTTAACTATTTTTTTAGTAAGTAGAAGAAGTACACTCTTAAATAACAATAAAAGTATAGTATAGTAAATACATGCCAGTAACATATTTATTATGATCATCAAGTATTACGCACAACACATAATTGTTGTGCTTTTATATGGCTGGCAGTGAAGTAGGTTTGTTTACACCAGCATCACAAATATATCAGTATTGCACTGTGTTATTGTTAGGTCTGGCACAGGGGAAACAGGTGGCAAGGAGGTGGCCAGGGGCAGAGGGTGGGAACCAAATTGTAGGGAACCAAATTGTGGGAACCAAATTGTGGGAACCAAATTGTAGGTGAGAACCAAATTGCGGCTAGGAACTGTTCCCTGGTAGGAACATACATAGTAAAAAGGTCCTAGTTAATTAATTAGTTAGCATAACATGGGGGGAGCTTCATGAAGAATTCTGGAAAAGATGCATATGCGGAAAGGGAAACTGTCATATAACCTACCCTGTTATATAACCCGTCATGTGATCTGTTATGTAACACCAGCCTGTCAGTCACCCCCAAAGGCAGGAAATGGCAACCAATCCTGCCAGGGGAGAGGCGGGACAAACTAGTGGGCTTATAAAAGGCAACATGGGCTCAGCCTCCAGTGTCTTTCCCCCACTCCTGGCCTTTTCCAGTTTCTGGAACCTATCTTCCCTTTGTGTAGCTTCCTTTACTTTCATTCCTTCTTTTATGTGACAGACTGTTTGTATTAAGTTGCTCTGTGTGTGAGATCACTCCGTCATCAGCTTGACTCGATACCAGTACTCATTCTTGACCCTGGGAACTGGGGGACCTAACGGTATGACGTTACTAGGCGACAGGAATTTTTCAGCTCTGTGGGGTCGCCGTCATATATGCCATCTGTGAGGCACGTGACTACATATTCTTCTCTTTTCCCTGAATCTGATTTGCCCAGAATTGGGAGCGGGTTGGAGGGACAGCAGAGACAGAGACCTCGTGCAGCTGATTGCCTGTGAGTGGAGGAAGCCATCCTGACTCTGCTCTGGCTTAGAGAGGTTCTGTCTGGAGAAGGAGGCCTCCTCTGACTCAAGGTCTTTCTGGAGAAGTGTCTGGCTTTCTTTAGGGGCAGTGACTGCCTGGAGAAGTGGCAGCTGTGTCTCACTTCACCTATGCTGGTGGTCTAGCTGAATAGCTAAGGGTGTGTGTGTGTGTGTGTGTGTGTGTGTTTGTGTGCATTTCCTCTAAACCATGTAGCTCAGAATTGGGGACGTACAGTTCCTCATAGAAAATACGGTTTTCTTCTAACACAAAAGCAAGGGAAAGGAGGCTACATGAACAGATGCCCAACACACGCTTAAAGACCTCACCGTTTGGACAGTTGTATATAGAAAAGCAGAAGCAATTTTCCCAAAAGGAAATGGATGGCCCATATTAAAGCCCTGTTTTTCATCTGTCCTGAATATATGTTTGTTCTTTTGGAAAAATATGGTGAGCAAAAAGATTGATATTTAAACTTCAGGAACTGTAGTATTTTTTCTTTTTATGCTAACTGGATCCTTTCTTTCTTTCATAAAAATGGTGCTGAGAAAATGTTTGGATTTTATTGTTATAGCTTGATAGTGATCTCATGTTTGTATTACAGCTAATCTCTTTGTGGATTTGGTGTTCTTTCCAGAGTTGACTGGTAAGTTGCTTTTAACTCAAACTGCATGAATAGTCTTCATCTCTCTAGTCTCCATCTTGGAATTGCCTCCGCAGAGACACGGTAGTTTTTGTGCTCCGTTTCTCGGCTGTTATCAAATGCAGGACTGAAAGGCTGTCCGACCAGGCCTGTGAACCAGGGATCATTTCTTTTCTCTCAAAAATGAATTACCATGAGACTCTACCAATGCTAGAAGCACATTTAATAAAGGAGCTTCTCCAGATGGTTGAAGGTAGATAGTTTTAAATTCAGAACACTTTTCACTATAATTGCAATACCATGCACAGATTTAAACTGACACTTTGGGGAGTTTACAGATGAGATGCACTGCAGTCTGCTACCAGGCATCATGGTCACTAGGTTTTACTGTTTCTGAAATCGCATAATGACTATTGAAAAGCACTAATTGCCTGCAGTTTGGTGTGATAGAAGAGCATATTACATTTGTTCTACCCTGTAGACCTTTGTTTCACAGAGACAATTTAAAGTACATAAGAAAACAATCACAGATTGTTCTAATCTCCATGGCGTTTGCAAATTATTTTTCTCAAGTGAAAGGGCACTTTGAATACATTTTTTGGGCATGTAAAATCCTCTAATGAAAGCAGTAAAATGTAGCGGGAAGAGGATGGACTAGATTTGGATTCCAGCTTCTTACAGGATTTATGAGCATAGTTAAGTTGTTCATACTCGTGGGTAACAGTTTCCTTTACAGCGAATTGGGAAACTCAATGGGATTAGATAATGTCTAAGGTCTCTGGTAGCCTAAAAATCCACTGATTCCACATTGTGTACTGAAATAAATATCAAGAAACCATTAAGTAAATTGTTTGTATTATCCTCTTGATGATTAAATAGCAAGCCTCTATTTTATTAATTTTATCCCTTGGTATTATATATGTTTTTAAAAAATATTTTAGGGAGAAATCTATCCCGTTATATTTTCTAATTTCTTATTACTGGTGTAAAGGAAAACTTTGACTTTTGTATATTTAGCTTATATACGGTTGTGTTACTGGATGCTTTTGTGATAATAGGTTTTTAGTGGAGGTGCTTGAATTTTCTGGGAATAAAATCTATGAATAAAACTTTTAGAACTTCAAGAACAATATTGAAGAACAGGGATGATAGCAGGCATCCTTTCTTGTTTTAAACTTCAATAACATGTCCTTATTTAATATGACCTTTGCTACTGATATATGTTGAACACCCTATCAAATTTAGGATCGTTTCTATTTTAATTTTGCTTAGAATTTTTACATAATGCTTTTCTGACATCTATCAATATAGGCATGTGGATTTTTCATCTTTAATCTACTGATATAATGAATTGCTTTAATAGCTTTCCTGATGTTAAAGCATTTAAAAATTTTAAACCATCTTAAAATTCCTGCAGTAAACCCAGCTTGTTCACTGTGCTTCAAAAATATACTTTTAAATTCACTTTGTTAATACATCATGTAAGTTTTTTCCAATCTATGTATTATTAGTAATGTAGGTTTATAATTTCTTTGTATTTTAAAAAAATTATATTTGAAATTAAGGTTATAATTCTCAAAATAATTTGGAAATTTTTTTTCATCTTCTGTGCTCTGTCATAATTTGAATAGCATAGGAATTAGCTGCACTTAAGGGACAGATAGAATTTATGGGTGGCACCGTGTGAGCCTTGTTCTTACTCTAGGAGTAGATACGTGACTTTTTTCCCCAGTAATTCTATGATTTTTATTCAGTTCTTTTACCTCTTCTTGAGCCTGTTTTGGCAATTAATCTTCCTAACAGCCACCAATTTCACATTTGTGTTCAAATTTATTAGCATACACAGTTATTTTCATTAACTATTTTAATTGCTCCTGTATTTGTAGTCTCATTTCTGATAGGTTTATTACTTCCCTTTCTCTGTTTCTTGAATTGTTTTGCTAGGGGTTTGTCCTTTTCATTCAGCTTGTCAAAGATCCCACTCTCGGTTTTCCTTATAACATGTTTAGATTTTAAACAGGAAAAGGAATTTAACTTTTGGGTTAATTACTTATTTGGTCCACTGAATTGTGGACATTCCAGAAAGTTCATTTGTTATTTAATCATAGCCCCCACCTTTGCCCTCTTAAACAGAGGGTAGAAGAGGGCCGCGATGGAGGATTAGGATCAGACAAATTAACCTTAACTGCACTTGCAGCGAACCACTTGTAGGGTAGATTTTGTGACTTTATTACTGTGTAACATTGACTTACGAATAGTTTAGAACTAACTGCTGGAGCAAGGCCCTGCCCCGCAGCTCGGAGGTGGTGCGTGTTGTGATCGAGGCTAACGCTTTGGGATTAGACAGACCTGCGTCTGGATCCTGGCTCTGCCACTCACAGTGGTGCTGCTCTGGGCAGGTCCCTTTGCTACTGGTCCTCACCTGCTTCCTTGTTTAGGGACCACTAAATGAAAAAGGGGATGGAGAGCATTTGGCTAGGTGCCGGGCACATCAGGAACCTCAGTAGATGGTAATTGTAGTGGGAATTGTTCTTAATCTAGTATCTGGTCAAGTCACAGGGTCTTCGTTTCTCATTCACAAAAGGTAAGGTCCTATCCTTTCAGAGCTACTCAGCAGACAAAACTAGAAACACTTTCCTTCTAGCAGCTGGAGCTATTTTCCCATCCACTGCCAGAACCGTGCAGCCTCGGATACCCATCAGGGAAAGGTGGCCTCTTCTGCGCCCAGCCAGCGTGGCACGTTAGACCAGCTTTGTCAGGCAGTCTTACCTCCGCACCGGGAATTCAGCAGTAACATCTGGGCAAGGAGGCTGCACGGTGGGAAAAAAGTGACTGATATGAGCTTCCCCATCTGGGTTATAAGGTTAGGAGGTTTGACACGGCAGTATAAGGGGTCTGTTACCATCTCTTTGTACTGTCAAAGGAGGGCACGAGAACGCTGGGCCCCTTGAGACAGAGGGGGAGGTGGCAGTTAAGTTCTGTCTCCTGAAAGGTTTCCTGCCCTCCCTTTCCTTCCATCCCGGGGTGAACGGTTATCACGCTGTATCTGAAGGGAGACTGGAAGGTGTCTTGGAAATATGCTCTAAAGCTAGAGTTTATCAGTTTTGTGAAATCTTAGCTCCTCTTCCATGGGATATGCTGCATGGCCAGCAGGATCTCTTCAGATTTCCCTGACAAATCATCTCTCGCCCTCCATCCTCCTTATTCTCACCTCTCGGCTATGGGAGGGCTGAGTCCCAGGAAGCTGGCATAGCTCTGTGCAGTTGATAAAGCCCAACACGGATGTTGTCTCACTGACCTCTTAGAGTAATCCGATGGTGAATAAAACAGGGAGAGTTATCGTCTGCGTTTCATGAATGAAGAAACCGACGCTCAGGGCTTTGTCCAAGGTCCCACTCAGCAGAGCCAGAGCACACTAAGGTTTCCAGGACCAAACCCATGGCTGCTTCCACCGACGGGCTAGTCTCCCCTCTGTAGGGATCCAATCTCAGGTTGGAGGTCTTGCATCTGGAAGCTCTTAGGGCTTCCTGCCCAGAGTCTCTCACTTAGCTCAGTTTCCCTTAGTGAGGAACAGGGAGAGGGAGAGGGAGAGGGTGATGGGGACAGAGGAAGGGGTGGGGGGATTAATGCTCCAACTTCTCAAATGATGGAAACTTTTGTCTTCAGTTTAACCTCTTCAGCCGCCCAAACCATTCCCAGGGACGTGATCTCCTGGTGCCTCTGATGTGTGGTCGTTTCCCTGAAGCTCCCTGCGTAGCTTAGCTCTTCATCTTCTCCTGGCAGAACAGATGCTATAAATGTAAACTGTCATCATCGTTGCATTGGACCCGAGGGGAAGAGATGACATTTTCTTATGAGACTGAGGGGGAGTGGCAGCAGGTGTGGGGAAGGGCTGTTCTGCAAACCAAACATTGCGGAGTGTTTTTTACAGCCTTCGGAGAGACACGGTGTTTGCTGAGAGGGAGCCGATAATGGTTCTGTTCTGTCTACGATGGTAAAACAATAAGCATTGGAGACCAGGTGTGTTCAGGGTGGTGGTGCATCTGCGGTCCTAGCCACTTGGGAGGCTGAGGCCAGAGGATCGTGTGAGCCCAGGACTTCGAGACCAGCCTGGGCAATATAACTACAGACTGCATCTCTAAAAATGAAAAAAGAAGGAAGAATAAGCAGATGCAGCCTGCCCTGCGGCCTGGCTTAGCACCCTTGGTGCTGCCCCTGTGCCCGGGCTGATGCTGGGCTTTGCACGGCGGTGAGGGGCGGAAAGGTGGCCTCCCTAAAGAAAAGGGCAATCACTGGTTCACTTTCACAAAATGGGTCAACATTAGTTCCCAACCAGGGAGATTTTGCTCCCCAGGGGACGTTTGGCAATGCCGTGAGACATTTTTGGTCGTCACAACTGGGGAGGGAATACCTCTGGTATGTAGTAGGGTAGAGGCCACGGATGCTGCTGAGCATCTTACAATGCACAGGACAGCCCACGGCAAAGGACCTTTCAGCCCAAACGTCAGTGGTGCCAAGGATGAGGAGCTCTGGGTGAGAGAGAGGCCCAGCCTGCGACAGGCACTCTGGAGCTGTGGGTTGAATAGCTGGGTGCCGGTAGAGCTTTGAGTAGGACAACTATGGCAGTATGATTTTGGGGGATCAATTTTTGTAATTTTTTTTGCCTTATTATTATTTTTAAATCCACAAATGAGACGTGATTATATTATTACTGCAAAAGATCCCAACAATTCGGGAGTGAGGAGAGCAAAGTTCAGTTGTTCTGCCCGGTTTCCTCTCTTGCTTCTAGCCTTTGTCTCTGTGCTCTCCGCCCTCCTTTCTGCGGCCAGGGTCTAGGTGCCTTAGTGCACACACACATTTTTTTTCCTGCATAAATGGGATCGTTCCACACACACTCCTCGGAACTTGCTCTTTTCACTTAACATTTTAGTAGATAAACTTCTGGGCTGTTCAAAGTTTCATGACCCATAGATGGCCTCACGTTGCCAAAGCAATAGCAGTGGCGATACTTTATGACACTCTATGCCAGGCAGGATGCCAAAGGCTTTGCGTGTGACTTGTTTAATCCTCACAAAACACTGTGCTAGGTGCTAGTTCATTCCCACTTTATGGACCAGGGAACTGAAGCAGCAAGAGGCGGTCTAGGTGAGTCCTTGCTTTTTATCCCTGCACTATGCCACCTGTCCAGGAAATGATTATCTGGGGGTTGGAGAAACTTTGGTGACATCCACGCATATTCACTGAATGCCAGCCAGGTGCTCAACACTGTGCTAAGTGTCTCTGCCCTCCAGGAGCTCCTGGTCTCAGAGGGGTAACAGGTAGACAGACGACGGCAGCTCACAGCAGCATGGTGTGGCAAGAGCAGCAAGAGGGACAGACTTAGGAGACAACAGATGCCCTTTGATTTATGCCTCAACTCCAGGAGGGCAGTCTGGAGCCATTCTTAATTAGCCGTGGTCCATCCCTGGCATTCAGCCTTTGTACCTCTGACTTTTGAAGCATGCCTAATCATAATTCGCTTTACAATCTTTGTCCTGAGTTTTATAGCAGGAGCCATCAGTAATCAAAATGACTCTTCAGGCTTTTTAAAATGGTAGGTTTGGCAAGCTGCTGTCTTCATTCCATTTCCAGGGTAGCACTCAAGATGTGCTTCTCATTATTTCCCAACCTTCAAATACACCCTGTAATGTCATTGTTCTCTTTTACCAATGATGACTTTTCAATAGCTTAAGAGTGTCAAAGACGCGGGTACCCACTAGAACATAATCCAGTGCAAGAAGCCCTTAGTTATCTCCAGGCTACACCAGGCACTGGTGAGGATTAATTGTGAGGATTAAATAAATCACATGTGGCAGGCTCTGGGAAGGAGCTCACACGCACAGTCACAATGTGTTGTGAGGATGGGATGAGCAAAATGAAAAGATGATGCTAGAGGGTTGTAGGAGTTTAGAGCAGGACATGGATGCAGCCCTTTGTCCATGGGCCAGGTTGCATCACACAGGGTGGCCAACTGTCCCTGTTTGCTTGGGACCGAGGAGTTTCAAGGATGCGAGATGTTTACAGGATGCAGGATGTCAGGAAAATCCCAGCAAACTGGGACAAATTGGTTATCATGGTGTTAAAGCAAATAAGAAGGAGACCATTAGCCCCAGGTTGTCTCTGTAACTGGAGTGCCTACATAAGCAAACCCAAACCCAAATCAATAGAAACAGTAAAACAAAATTCAAGCTTAACCAATCAGAAATGGGCAACTAGCCCCTAACTAGCGAGTTTCCACCAGATCATACCCAAATAAGGCAAATGCCTAGCCATTGCCAATTTAATAACTTCTCTACTTTGCCTCTGTGTTTGGCTTAGAAAAGCTCTCTGCTCACACTGTGGAGTGGAGCTCCCCGAACCTCTTCCAGTTTTGAGTGCTGCCCAATTCATGAATCTTTTAACACTCAGATAAACTCTGTTGAATTTATTTTGTCTAAAGTTTTTCTTTTGGTCAGGCACAGTGGCTCACACTCATAATCTCAGCACTTTGGGAGGCCAAGGTGGGAGGATCTTTTGAGGCCAGGAACTCAAGACCAGACTGGGCAACATAATAAAACTCCATTTCTACCAAAAGCAAATAAATAAAAAATAAAGTTTTTCTTTTAACAATGGATTAGCAAAAACACTACACTTCTGTGATCACTGCAGCTAAGTTTCTTAGGCACCAGTTGTAAAAAAGATAAAGAAACCCAGACAGACAGATGACCACTAAGGTCTTTGGTACTGATGAGATAGCAGACCTTGAGGCAGACCTTGATAGCAGAACTTGACCTTGAGCAGACCTTGTTCAGACCTTGAGGGAGTCCTGCTATTGTTTGTATTGTGGTGAGGTTTCAACATGCTCTGTGTCTTTTGAGTCATTTTAATTATTATAAGGCTGGGAGGCTGGCCCCTAAGAGCCTTGCCAAGAGGCTAGACTCTGGGGAATCTCTATTAGCCCTGACTGGCAGGTTGGCTGTGGAAGGCTGACTCCTGCTCTCTGGCTAGTATATTAATTTGTCATATGAAATAGGATTACCAGAGGGATGAACGTACATGTCTTCTGATCTGTGTTCCCTGTAAGGGGAAATTTACATAGTTTATTAATCAGGATATGGGTTCAACTAAATGAGACAGAGATCCACATTTCATAGCAGCCCAAATGCAAAAGAAATTTAGTTTCTCTCATGTAAAAGACCAATCCCAGAGAAGACCTTAAGGGCCTAATTTCCTTCTGTTTATTTTTTCATCACCCCTGGGTGTGGCCTCACCCACGTGATCAAGAATGCCCTCCTAGTGTGTCTGCTTTCCAGCCACTGGGAAAGGAGAGAAGGGCAGGTGCATTTCCTCTAGGAGCTGGATGCAGAGGTTGCACATAACACTTCTCATATCCCATCGTCCAGAACTACGTCACTTGGATAAACCTGACTGCAAGGACACCTGGGAAATGTAGTCTTTATTCTAGGTGGCCATATATCCAGCTGGATTTTCTATTACTAAGAAGTAAAGTGGATCAGGATATGTCACTCCAAAGTATGCCATATTTTTTGAGCTAAAGGCAACTGAGAATCAACAGATGCAGGGAGAATTCTCGGCCCTCCTCTTATCTGCATAAAAGCAGGGCATAAATTTCCCTGTGAGAAGTGCCCCCTCTGAACTGGGAAGAGAAGAGTGACTCTTGTCGCTGGCGGCTGAGAGCTGATAGGGAGACGAGTTTGCGTAAGCAGACCTTGCTAAAATAGCCCTTATCTTCCATTACTTCCCTCATATTCCTAGTACCTTCCCCACAATTTATCACCCCTTGAAACCCAGGCCCCTTTCCCTGTTGAAATGATATATAAGTCTCCAGCTTATCTGCTTCTTTGAATTTCACTTCTTTTCTGTAAACTCCCACACATGTAAATATTATAAAAATTTTGTGTCTTTTCTCTTTTTAATCTGTCTTTTGTTAGTTTAATTCGCAGGCCCTCGGAATCTAAGATGGTAGAGGTGGAGGTTTTCTTCTTTCACAGAAAGAAGGGGAAAATAAGTATTAAGAAGGTCACTAATGGTCATTGTCATATATGGAAAGCCAAGTTACCACAAGGGTATTATTTACTGAGCACAGAATTGAAGAAAGGGGTGAGAGTCAGATGTTTAACTGCCGTTAGAACCATTAGCATCTACCCTCAACAAGAGGCATATGCCAGCCTTAGGAGCAGACAGTTCAAGTATAGGGACCACGTTGCTCTGTGCCCAAGGATGGTACTTGGGTGCAAGTTTTCCTCTCTTTCTGCCGCTCATTTTTGTGTATTCCAGGATGTCCTACTTCTTCCTTTTCAGCATAGGGCCAAGAACCCCTGCTCACCGTTTGGGAGCCTGGGGATGGATTATTTGATGCCATGACAAATACTTTTCCGCTAGACTATAAGCTCCACAAAGCCAAGGAAGGCATCTCTCTTATTTGCCACCATCTGGGATTGGTGCCTGGCACATCCCAACAAGGGGCTCAATAGATATCTGTTAAACTAGCAAATGATCTTCCCTCTTCTGATTCCTTCACTCCTGAGGGTTGTAAACTCATTTACTCAGGGAAGATAGTTTTTGAGTAAACTTCACTTGCACTCCTCCTTCCTGGCCCTGGAACACAGTCTTTCTCCAAGTTAATCTTCGAATACCTGCTCCTGTCCTTCACGTGATGATTTCATGTTCAACTCTGAATGTTCGCGGGAAGCTTGACAATCCCTGATTTTATTCACTCCTCTTGAAATAATTTGCTGCACCGTCTGCTACTGAATTTAATTGCTTTTAGTTTGCTGCTGATTTCCTATATGTCAGAAAGTCAGACTTTGCTATTAAGAAGCCAAATCAAACAACACACGGCCCTCGAGTTTTTGACATAACAGATTTTTATTGAGGCAGCTGAATGGTTTAACAGTCTCCACGGATCTCTGGCATTTGGGCACCTAAGCCTTTTCTAATATTATATGTGTAGGTGTAAACTGTAAAGGCCTTGGATTTTCTTCCTCAAGGCGTGTTTGGAGAGGATGCTCTTCTTGGTAGGAGAGAACTCTCAAAACTGTTGAGTAAGCCTAGAGCTCATGTGAAATCAAAATCTTTAGGAGATTGCCAGGAAGAGATTGTGATTTGGGCTTATAGGCATAATACCTGCCATGAGGCTCACAGGTCACGTCCCAAAGTTGGAGATGGGAAATAATCACCAAAAATGTACTACTGTTAGCATGCTCCTACAGAGAAGAATTCACATGCCAGTGTTTTTCTAGATCATTCTTGTTAAAACATAACTCTCTATTTCCTATAATGGGGATCTCTCAGAGGACATGGAAACCAGATATGGTTAGGGGAGTGAGACAGTGGGAAGTAATGAATGGGAGAGGAAGGGGCTCTCCAACCGGAGCTCTGAGAAGTTGTTGCTGGATGTTTCTGGGGCAAGAGCTTGGAGAATTTGGCTTTAATGAGTAAGAATGAGGAATTGGTTTCCCTGGTACCCGGGTGATTAGAGACATACTTTTTTTCGTTTATACTCCAAATCACTGAGCGCTTATTGTGTGCAAGGTGCTAATTAAATTTTGATTAAAAGGTTGTGAGTCTCCACATTCCAGGAATTACAAGACAGAGTGCGAACGACAGTAAGATTTGTTTTCTAAGAACTCATTGAATTTGTTCTGTTTTCTCTTAAAGTTCTATTTACTCGCTTTAGATCTTGGTTACTTTTAGGTCAGAGCTAGGTTGAGCTGAATGCAGAAAACAACAGAAGGGGAAAGTCATCAACAGCAATGCAAGGCTGAAGTGGATCATTCCAAGGAGGGATGATCTGTATCTCTTGAGAGCCGGTGGATCGTCTCCAAATGCCTCTCACTCTGTAATGATT
>CAUYRT010087140.1:0-11737 GCA_963574885.1 Lepilemur ruficaudatus | reverse complement strand
AACGGCCGACCAACCCCTCAAGGGAGAAGGGCTGAGTGAGCTCAGGGCCCAAAAGCTCAGGGTTCAGAGAAGAAGCACCTCGAGGCTCGTGGCACTGCCTAGCACAAACACGGCTGCAGCACACCCTGCCTGTGGGCTTGTGCTTCCTGGGCTCTGTAGTCTGTGCAGTGCTGGCTGGACTTGCTGCATGACCATTCCTGAAGCCGTGGGCCTCTTTATGTGGGTTCTGTCCCCTTTGTCCTAACTCCTCCTTAACCTTGTCTTTTCCTGCAAATCTGTCCCTCTAGGACTCTGGGTAGGCTGAGGGTCCCCTCTCAGTGCTCTCCACTGCCTTCCCTGATCTTTCCCACCGAACTGTGCTCTGCAGGCAGGATCTTAGTCATCTCTGTGCTGCCAGTGTCTGGGGCACAGTGGGCTTCAGGTCAATATGCCAGGCCATGCTCTGCACTGGGCAGGCCCTTGGTTCAGTAAATGTTGGTGAAAAGAACAAGAGGCAGGAGGGAGAAAAGTAAATAAGGCAAACAGGTTGATCTGTTGGTCTGATATGCTGATCCCTTAGAGAGCAGCGAGGAAAATGTGTCACAAAAACGGAACTTAAGACTTTCATGCCAGTCTGTTATTGATAGGGGAGGGGAGGCAAACGTGAGGACAATGGTGACTACACATAAAGGGAAACTGGAACACAGCATGGGGCAGAGTCCATTGACAAACTCCTCAAAAAGCAAGATGACCACCCTCTTCTGTGTTCTGCACACTTGCTCTGATTGAGAGCCTGTCCAGCCCCGCCTACCTTATGCATGACAATCTTCCGCTGGCCTGGCTCTGCCACGTCAATCATCTTCTGGACCACATAGTTGGCATACTGGTCCTTCATCATGGTGTATAAGGCACTGTGGGGACCGTCGTTCATGGTGCATACCTCATCGATGAGCATAGCGCGCTCCGTACGTGAGGCGTGGGTGACACACTTCTCCACAACATTGCTGTAAATAAGACAAATCTGAGCCAACTCTCAGAAGAGGGTCCCCTGGTAAGCCATGCTTGTCTAGCCTCTGCCCTGACCTCAGGATCAGCAGCAAGAGAGAGCGAACGTTTGTGGAAAAATAATCTGTCAATTGTTTGGCTCTGCAAGACTCTCCACCTGTGCTACCTGAGGTATACGGCTGTAGGTCATAACTGAGATCAGGTTTCAAGGATGTGGGAGGTGAGGGTTAACAAGCCTGGGTCAGAGAAGAGACTTAAACACTAGCTTCACAGGACTGGTTAACAGCCCAGTTGGTTAATGAGTATTATTTTAACAAAATCTATAAATTTCTTCCTCGCCTCTGTAAGCTTACTGAGCCCAGGAACAAATCTTACCCATGCCTATCTCCCTGCAGCCAAGCATAGAGCTTGGCACCTACTAGAAGCTCTACAGACTCAGTTAAGCCCAGGACTACAGCGCTTGGTCAACTACTACATGCTGCCTTCTTAGGAGTATAAGAATAGGAAGAACCCTAAGGCCTGTCAGCGTTTCTACATACTTCACAAATATTATCACCTTGGGAAAGGAAAAAAGGAATGTGATTACATTAAATCAGAGTTTTCCTGCGGCCCACAGGGACTGTAGAGGCTGATTAGATTATGCGCCGACATGCTGGCGGGTATGTGCCATCTAAGAGTGGCTGCTCGCTGATGTTTGGTTTTATAAGACAATGCTACCTTGCATGTGTGACTCTGTGGGAGTGCGGCTGTGTGGTGTCAGAGAACAATGTATGTTATCTGTATTCATATTGTTGGAGCCAAGCCTACTATCTGGCAGAGAGAACATCTGGGGGGTGGATGGGTGGCTGAGACTCTGCAAAGAGTTCATGACTGGGGAAAGAGCTGCTCTGAATCACAGAACCTTAAAGCAGAAAAGGAACTTGACAGTCTAAATCTAGCTAATGCAGAATAACCTTTATGACAATCCTGGAAAACAGCCATTTAGCCTCTGCTTAGAAATTTCCAATGATTTGAAGTAACTACTTTCTAGGGCAACCTACCTACCTAGGGCTATGTTAAACATTCTTCCTTATATTCAGAAGCAAAAATATGCTTTCCTGAAATTCCACCCACGTATCTTAATTTTGCCTTCCAGGGCTGAAAAAGGATGTGTACACCTACTTGGGGAGCACCTGAAGGCAGGGATAGTTCTTACTCCTTCTTCCGAAGGCCAGCCCTTTGGAAATTTGAATAGTCCTAACAAATAGCCATCACCAAAATAATTCCCTATTCCAGAGGTTTTCAGACCAAGAGAAGGTATTGTTCAACGGAGCTCTGAAAGGACTCTCTCAGTGTTATTTGGTTTTGTGCACTGGGCTTATGCTTTTATTTAGGAAACCACACAAAATTCTCAGGCTAAAATATTTAAGAACTACCATCCTACCAGACATTTCTTCAATATTCCTTCTTAAGATAGATACATGCTGTATATAAAATCTAGTGCATGAATTTATCAAGTCTAATTAAGACAATAGCTTCTCCCCTCTGATGTAGCAATATGGGAAAATGTTTCTTCCCACCTTCCCTCCAGAGTACTATGCAATTTAAGCACCACAGGTTAAAGGTGTGGCACTGTGGAAACAAATCTCCTAGGAGCCACTGGCCTCTTCCTTAGCAGAAATGGGAGTTAAGATATTGCTGAGCCGGTTCAGAGAGTATGAAGCTAATCACCATCTCCAAATGTTCAAGCAGAGAACGCATCACTTTTCAGGACTGCTCAGCTGAGTTGTGCCTTACTCTACTTCAGCCCAGCCTCCCCTACAAAGTGGTCAGGATTAGAAAGGACTGTTTGCTAAACAGGGGTAAGACAGGACACTCATTCTTGTGGGTGGAGGACTCGATCCTCAGCACTGACTTGCCTCCCAAACTAGCAAGCAAGCAAGCAGGTAGATCAGCTATAGGATCCCAATTGGCCAAAGGCTTAATACACAACCCACACAGTTTCAGTCTTTGTTCTAGGGTTTCTGAAACTGGTTCCCAACCCATTTGTGGGTAGTGAAATCAATATAGTGATTTGTGATCGGCTTTCTTATTTTAAATGAAACAGAATAGCTAGGTATCAAAAGTTGATTGTGGGCAATATCGTTTCAGGGGTAGGGGTGTGTGTGTGTATGTCTGTGTGTTGTGTGTGTGTGCCAAGGGTAGGGGTGTGTGTATCTGTGTGTGTGTTTGTGTACGTACCTGTGCATACAAAGTCAATAACGAAAAATTTATTTTGTACTCTGGGTCACCAGCAAAAACGTCCAAAAGCCACTGATCTATTTTATTGGTTTACTTCTATTGAGGTAGGTCACTGGCGCTTTCTTCTGTCATCACTAATCTGCTATTAAGGCCATATAGTGAATTTTATTTCAGATGCTTTATTGTTCTATCCTAAAATTTCCATTTTTTAACACTAAAGTTTATAATTCTCTAACATCTATTTTTTTCACTCACTACAAGCATATTTTCCTTTATATCCTTGAGTATATTAAAATAGTTGCTTTATAATCCTCTACTAATTCCAACATCTGGGTCATCTCAGAACTACTCATTGATTTTTATTTCTTTTTTTCCTGAGTACAAGTCACATTTTGCTGTTATTGAGACATCATGAAGACACTGTAGAAACTCACACTTCTGTTATGTCTCTCCAAAGAGAAGTACTCCCCATTCCTTTTCACTGTGGTTAACTTGGCTATAGTCAAACTGCAAACTTCTTCCATGCAATGGGCAGCAGATGAAATCTCAGTTCAATTCTTTTAGCCTTAGTTGGGTTCTCTGAGTTTGCCCCAAGTAAATGTGGTTCAGAGGTTGGCCAGACATTTGGAGGTTTAAAAAGAGGCCTCCCCCCTTCTTTTTCAGGATTTCTCTCAGTCATGGTTGCCCTAAACTCTGCCCTCTGTGAACACTAAGGACTTTTTTCTTTTCTTTTAGAGACAGGATCTTGCTGTATTGCCCAGGCTGGGATGAAGTGGTGTGATCATAGCTCACTGTAACCTCAAACTCCCAGGCTCAAGCGATCCGCCTGCCTCAGTCTTCCAAGTAGTTGGAAGGACAGGCACATACCACGATGCCCAGCTCATTTTTTATTTTTTTGTAGAGATGGGGGTCTCACTTTGTTGCCCAGGCTGTTCTTGAACTCCTGACCTAAGTGATCCTCCTGCCTCAACCTTACTTTCTATCCCAGTTGTAGCTGGCCAGCATGGAGCATACTGGAAAGTGCCCACAAGCTAAAAGCCATTAAAAATAGATAATTTCCCTAGTGCAATTCTCTTTTTCTAAATATCAACCCCCTGCCTCTCTGGTATCCACCTGCTTTTTGGGCACTCTCAAGTGCCTTCAGGTAGTTCCTGTATTTTTGTCCACAGTTTACAAGTTATCAATGGGAGGGTGGGACCTGTAGGCATTACCAGATCACAAATCTGTCGTAATATTAATACTCATGCTGAATCCGAGGGAGAAATTACTCTGAACAAAAAGTAAATAGGAGAGTGACCCAAGGAAGAAATCCAAGAGATTCTGACCCTGCTTCCCTGGTCCTAGCAACTGGTCACAAACAAACAAACAAACAAACAAATAATACAAGGTGTTAAGAGATGACCCTGATGTGGTTAGGTTATTAAGATACTGAATCTACAGGTACTTTTATTTCTTTTGTTTTCTATGCTACAATGTTATAAGATTTCACAAATTAAAAATGAACAATTTAAAAAAACATCAAGGTTGTATGAGTCCTAGCTGCCTTGCAATTTATTCTAAAAGATAGGGAAAAATATTCCAAATATAGAAAGTACTATATGTTGTGTGGACAGTAGGATATACACAATCTTCTCTTAGGGGACAATGGACAATACCACTAACCCCATGGAAGAGTCATCGATTTCTTCTCCAATCTCTGCTACTTGTAAGTTATCTAATATATCTACCACAACGTGGGAATAACTAGTGCATTTCACTCTTGAGCTTAACACAATATGAAGACCGGAAAAGAGATTCTAAGAATATGAAGGCCTGTTATAGATACGATAACCTGCCTCTCTTTTGGGCACCAAAAAGGAAACTGAGTAAATAATACCCCACAATTTCAAACAAGTTAGTTAATAATAAAAATTTCAATTTGCCAAAGTACAATACTTATATTCTTTAGAAATATATTCCCCAGATTCCAAAGTGACTGACTCTAGAGGAGTAAGAAGCCCACTAAGGGAGTTCTAATGGTTGATACATTGTAGTAGAACTATTTGACTCTTTAAGCTATGTATACTTTGAAAATAGTAAACATTTAAAAAAAAGAAAAGAATGACAATTTAATCTTTCTTTCTATAGCTGAAATACTACTAATCTTCTCTTCTGGGAAATAGTCCGTGTAACTCAAAGGACGTACCTTGCAAATTTGTGCTGACTCAATACAAGTACATTGCCTCGGATTTCTGCTACAATTTTGCTTTTGTCCTCAGGACGACCATGCTCCAATACATGTTGGATTACGTAATTTCCATATTGATCCTGTTTGAGAAGCAACAACAGAAATAAAATATATGTAAAAACCAATTCTGTGGGTTATGTAAGAACTTACATCTAATTAACACTTATCTATCTTTCAGCACCATGACAGCTTATCTAAACACTAATGAACACACAACAATTTTCTAAATGGATAGGTAGTGACAACTTCTTATTGCAAAACAGGAACACATGATTATTACTAAACAATGGAATATTTCTATATATGTTTATACCCAAAAATCCTAGTTGGGTTCTTCATAAATTAGTATAAAAAAGTAATACAAAGAAAGTAGGCATGTTTTATTTAAGTGGGGGCATTATGGGAATAAAGTTATTTTTTTCCCAAACATATGCACAAACAATTCACTGTATCTATCTATAACAGAGAAAAACTGGGAACATTTATGACCAACAAAACCGCCATATCTAATTATTTAATCAGTGGTAGAAGCAGAGAAAAGTATCAAAACCAGAAAGGGGGAAGGAAAAAAAAAAAATCAACCAATCCACTTAGTTCATTTGACAATGTCATCAACTAAGATCCAAAGGGATTAAATGGCCTACCTAAGATGACACAGCTAGTCATGACAGTTCTAGAAGCCAGGTCTTCTGACTCCAAGGCCAGGGATCTAGTCATTATTCATAAAGCACAAACCAGGCAAGCATAAACAAGGCTGCTATGAATGAAATCATGCCCAAAAGATTCAACGGGCATTTTAAACATATTAACCTCTTTTGGAATCTATGCTGACAAACACACCAACCCTGGGCCTGCACGAGCCCACAGGTGTTTGCTGTTCACCAACTGGCAAGTCCACTACCTGTACAAGTTGTTCTGTGTGCTGGTGAAGCTCCTCTAAAATAGGGAGTGTCTGGTCAGGGAGACAGTGCTCCAGGATTCTCTGAATCACTCGGCAGCCATAAGGATGCGTGGACAAAGCAAATACCTAGGGCAGACAAATACAACAAAGAAAGGCAAAAATGACAGTTGCCACTTTCAATGACTCGGTATTGTTTATATTTATTATCCCACTGAACTTCAAAAGTGAACTTAATGGCATTTGTCTCTACAAAAATAAGGGGATGTGTGTGTGTATAAATAAACCCATTGCTTAACTATTTTGGGAATTCAAAGATGTGCATACATTGAGAGCTGAAAAGGACTTTTCTAAAAAGCCTAAAAGGGAAGAGGGAATCGGTCAAGGTCATGAAAAACACAGTTAAGAGTGTCAACTGACAGTCTCTCCGAAGGATAGGGTTAAAAATAGAAAATGGAAAGACTGAGATCAAATCCTGAAAGCTTTCACATGGCTACAATAACACAATGCAGAACAATGAAATGTTCCGAATTTAATGGTGGTGTTTTTCAACAATAAGAAAAGCTTCCTCTTTTGTTGGGTTTGGAGCAACAGAAAAGCACGTAAGCTTTAGATCCCATCTTGACATTGCCCTTCCCAGCTGAATGACACGTACCTCAGACCTGTATTTAAGAAGAAGAGCAGTAACAACAGCTGACACTTACTGGATACTTATCAGGTGTCAGTCACTACAATGAATGCTTTACATATGATTTTATAATGCAGCTTTACATTTACAACTGTATACTTCATCAACAGTATACTGTATGATTCCACTTGAGTTTAGCTTTATAAAAATGCTACACTCATAGGTCTAAAGTAACTTGACTTATTTCACCCAACATTATGTTTCCAATATTCACCTGAAATACTGTGGATTTCTGTAGTTTATTCTGTATAGGTGTATAGAAAGCTGTTGCCTGAGTACACAAGATTTTTTTAAAGATCCAATACCCTGCTTATGGTCATCTGGATTGGTTAGTCTTTTCCTATTAGGGGAATAACGCTGTTTTAAACATGTCTAAATAAGCCTCATGGTATACAGGTACAGATGTTTCACCAGGTATAAACCTAGGATAGGAATGCTAGACCACAAAAAATATAAAGGTTGAAATCTGAAAAGACAATACTACCTTATTTTCAAAAATGGCTGTGTATCAGACCCCACATTCCCACTAGCACACAGCAACCAATGGGAGAAAATGGTCTATCATTTGTGGCTTCATTTTGCATTTTACTTGATACTAATGGAATTCAGTACTTTTTTTCAAATGTCTACTGGCAATTTGTGTTTCTCTTCTGAAATGTCAATTCGTGTTTTCAGTCCCATTTTTGCATCATGTTGCATTGTTCTTTTTGATTACAGAGGTTCTTTATATACTCTAGTTATCAATTCTTTGACAGTTTCATCTTGAAAATATTCTCTCCTGGTGGCCTACTTGTTTTACCTTTTTTAGTTATGTATTTCCATAAATGTAATACCTTAATTTTAAAGTAAACAGACCTACTCTTTTTAAATTAACTCGGAAACTCCCAATAACCACCTGGGATGCCGTCTGTAATCCACATAATCATTTTGGTAATTGAGAAAATGGCAAAATCTAAGGAACTCTAAATTACACATTTTAATCTAGACTTAGCAGTACACACAACTAACATCTGAAAATCTATTGTTTTTTCCCATTTTTCCCCTTCTAAAAAAAAAAAGACCCAATTTCAGACACCCCAAAAGGGGGTATGTTTTAATTTCCTGTCTCACCCAATTTAGGAAAGTGTGAGGACGCTGTTTTGTTTTTTAGAATTTTTTTATATTTTTATTTTATTTTTTGAGACAGAGTCTCACTCTGTTGCCTGGGCTAGAGTGCTGTGGCGTCAAGCCTAGCTCACAGCAACCTCAAACTCCTGGGCTCCAGTGATCCTCCTGCCTCAGCCTCCTGAGTAGCTGGGACTACAGGCATGCGCCACCATGCCCGGCTAATTTTTTCTATAGATTTTTAGTTGGCCAATTGATTTCTATTTTTAGTAGAGATGGGGTCTCGCTCTTGCTCAGGCTGGTTTCGAACTCCTGACCTTGAGCAATCCGATAGCCTCGAACTCCCAGAGTGCTAGGATTACAGGTGTGAGTCACCACGCCTGGCCAACACTGTTTTTTAACAAAAAAAATTAAAAACTACAGCCAATGCGGAGGAAATTCTGGAAAAACCAAGACATATAAAAGTAACAACTCTGCTTGGAAGCTGCAGCTAAGAAAAGACTTCGGACATACAGGTAAACAGGAGAAATTAGAAGCTATCTCTGGTTATGTGGCCACTTAATACAGTTCAAACTAACTCAACCGACATCCCCTCCAAAAATATTAAGCAAAAAGTACTTTGTTATTTTAAAAGTATATTCACACAAGACCTGTAAAAGACCTGAATTTTAAGAAGTGATAAAAACCTTAAATTATCAGAATAAATAGTACTTAACCATGGGAAAAAATTTCGTCTTTAAATATGAGATTTCATCTTAACACCTCTGATTGACAGTGTTTCATGTCACCGTGAGCAGATATCTGCATTAATGATGGAGAGAAGGCCCATGGATGGCCCATGGAAGAGACCTGGCAACAGAGCTGGGTACTCGACACCACTATAGAGGATTGCTTTTTACTGCAGTCTAAAACATGTTGAGAACATGTCACAAATCTTATTCTGTTCTCTCCTCACAAAGGAAACAATCATCAATTTGTTTCCATTATTTCTTTCCTAAGTCACTTACCTGCCCTTTAAACGCATCAATGATAAACTGCAAAGACTGGGGTTGTACACATTCAATACATTTCTGAACCACGTGATTGCCATTTTGGTCTTTCACACACTTCAAGACGTGGCCATCTAGTTCCCGAACCATCTCGTTCTATGGGAAACAAAGGAAGAAAGCATCACCAGAATCACAGCAAGCAAACACCTGGACAGTCGATGTTCTCCTTACCAAACACAAAAGCACCGAACAGGGAATCCGTGATAATGAAAGAGGAACAACTTGACTGTGGCACAATGACAATGGGGCAACAAGTGAGGACTTCAGTTTTTTCATGCGTTAGCAATTTATTAATACTATACAGTAAAATTTACAACAAATTTACCATAACAGTAAGCAGTACCCAAAAGGATCTCTACTTGTAAAAGACCTCTTGGAGCTTTAAAAAATTACAGACATCTTCAAACATGATTGAAAGGAGGCCATTATCAAGTACAGATACTCCTTCATTTACAATGGGATTACATCCCAATAAACCCACTGTGAGTTGAAAATATTGTAAGTCAAAAATGCATTTAATACACCTAACCTATCAAAAATCATAGCTTAGCCTAGCCTACCTTAATGTGCTCAGAACATGTATATTAGCCTACAGTTGGACAAAATCAACTAACACATGGCCTATCTAACAAAAAAATTTATAAAAACAAAAGATCAAAATGCAAAATTTGAAGTACAGTTTCTACTGAAGGTATATTACTTTCAAACCATTATAAAGTAAAAAATAATTGTGCTGGATACTATCTGTATACTGTATTAAAGAATTTCACATACAATTCATCATGTTTTTAATTCTAGCCCAGGTTGTGACTCCAACATCTATTCTCTTTTCCTCAACTAATAGCCAGAAACTGAGGGTTTGTGTGTGCATTGGAAATGGGTGAAGATAACAGGAATATGTAACAAGAAACACTGGGATTCTGACCAGAGCCCTTCCCCAAAACTCACTGCCTCAGGTCTTGGGTATCTTAAAGTTAAATGTCTGCACCATGGATGTGCCCTAGTACCTGCTGCCCAATTTCCTTGCTGTCTCCAATCTCTGTATATTAGCTCCACTGTGCTGACTCTGCATTTATGTTAGAAGACCACAAGTCACTTTAAAATAGTAATGTTAATGAATGTAACATCTTAAATCCCTGAGGATGTCAGCGTAACTAAGATATCATCTAATTAAAGAAATTAAAGATTATAATGCCAGGAACTAAAGAAGCAAAAGCTAAGAGACACTGTAAAGTTTCCTAAAGCAATCAATCAGATGTCAGAAGAGGATAGTTTTCTCTGGAAATGTAATTACGGGAATGATAAATGCAGAATGATGCTTATATAAAGGCAAGGAACGCTATAAAGAAAATGAAGCGGAGATGGCTTCCCTAAATATTTTCTTGATGCAAAAGAAGTAAAAATTCCACTGAAGATAAGTTAACTGCCACTGAAATTATAAATCTGCATCTAGAAAACAGTAAATTACCCATAGCAGGAAGAGACAGAATCTCACTCAGTCGCCGTGGGTAGAGTACAGTTGGCATCATCATAGCTCAATGCAACCTCAAACTCCTGGGCTCAAGCAATCCTCCTGCCTCAGCCCTCCTGAGTAGCTGGGATTACAGGTGTGCACCATGATGCCTGGCCAAGTTTTTTTTTTTTTTTCCTTTTTTTTTTAAGTAGAAATGGGGTCTTGCTCTTGCTCAGGCTGGCCTTGAACTCCTGAGCTCAAGCAAATCCTCCTGCCTCAGCCACATGACACCACATGACCACAAAAAAAGATACACAGAAATATAAGATAGAAAAGAACAACAGAGTGTGCAGGGAAAGAAGAGAGGTTTAAAAAAAAAAAAAAAACTATGATTTAGCCAACCAATTAGAAAACAGTAAAATTTGAAAAGCCAAAAACAAAATTCAACAATTTGCCACCTTCATGTAAGAAGGCAAGGATGGGAAAAATGTATGAGAAACTGTCATACTTCTGCTTTCTTTAGGCAAGTGGGCATCACAGTTGAGAAAAGAGGCAGAAATGTCCATATTTAAAAGAACAAAGAAAATTACAGAGGCAAAATTTAACTACATATGGCAATCTCAGGAAAAATTTAAACTGATAATGACCTAAACATTATTAAAAAAATAAAAATACCTTCACATCGGCTTATAATTACTTACAAACAACACTTTCTTAATGCTGCATGTCTAATAGTACTGAGCACTGAACGAATGAACATGAAACCTATTGTACATGTCTCCAACATTCCCTGTGCTCACCAGCATCTTGACCCACATATCTATGAAACTCACAACCTTTAAGGACTTTAGATTCCCCCAGCCTTCAACTGCCATCACCAACGCCAGTGCAGTGGTTTGGTTTAGCATGAATCCGAGGTGGTGGGTGTCTTGTCTGGCTCAGAACTTGAGTCCATAACAAAGATTCTCATTACTGAACTTTGTTCTCAGTGAGGGCAAGTGGGTCATCACTGCCAGACAACGGCCGACCAACCCCTCAAGGGAGAAGGGCTGAGTGAGCTCAGGGCCCAAAAGCTCAGGGTTCAGAGAAGAAGCACCTCGAGGCTCGTGGCACT
>CAUYRT010087138.1:0-18288 GCA_963574885.1 Lepilemur ruficaudatus | reverse complement strand
TGGGAAAATACCCCCCCATCGCTGAAATCTTTTTCAACGGGGCCTTTTGGTATTTTTTTTTTCCTTTTTTTTTTTTTTTTTTTTTTTTTTTTTTGCGATCAGCAAAGCTAATCACGTCATTCCTCATCTCGCGGCCGCGGTCCACGTGCCCTGGGCCCTTTCCCCTGCCTCCAATTTTCCCATCTCCCCGGGGAGCCTTGAAATGTACATTTGAGAAGACTTTTGCCATCCTCAGGGAAAAGGACTGTGTCAAGAGTGAGCCACCCAGTCTCTAAAGCTAGGAAGCCCCCAGTGTGCCACGGGAAACGCTTGCCTCTCACCCTGTTTCCCAGCGCCAACCTCCGGGGCAGGCATCCGGGTGGAGAGAGGACTTGTCCCTCGTGGGTGGTGGTTCTTTATAGAAAAAATCGAAGCTTAGCAGCTCCTCGAGGCCCGGTAAGTGCACACCCCACGAACAGCCCAAGTTTGCCTCCTGGTGGCCACTTTGATGCCATGGTCCTGACCTAAATCAAAGAAACTGGTTATGCTGGGAGGTCGGTGCGCGTCACAGGGCAGTAGCGCGGTGGCATGGGAACGTGGGGTCTTTAAATCAGGGAAGCCTTGGCTGAGCTCCGGTATCTTCTCAGGTTCTGGAGAGCTGTAGCAGGGTTGCGGCGGCGTGGGGGACAGTGGCAGCGTGGGGGACCGTGCACGATGGAGCAGAGGCGGGGGCTGGGAGCCAGGCAGACACTGGCTCTGTGTGCTTGTCGTTCTGTGAACGGGGCAAGTCGTCATTTTATCTCTCTGAATCACGACTTCCTCACCTGTATTCATTCAGCTGTCTCTCTTGTTTTCTTTTGTTTTTTTCCCAGGGTTTGGTAAAGGCTCCAGTGTGGTGGCCTATGAAGGACAATCCTGGCACGACTACTGCTTCCACTGCAAAAAATGCTCCGTGAATCTAGCCAACAAGCGCTTTGTTTTCCATGAGGAGCAAGTGTATTGCCCCGACTGTGCCAAAAAGCTGTAAACTGACAGGGGCTCCTGTCCTGTAAAATGGCATTTCAGTCTTCTTCTCTGTGTCCTTATTCTCTGCCCTACAACATCTATAGGGGAAGAGTGGTCTTTCACCTTTTAAAGTTGCTCCTTCTGTCTTTTCTCCCATTTTACAGTATTACTCAAATAAGGGCACACAGTTGATCATACTAGGATTTAGCAAAAAGCAACCCTGCAGCAAAGTTAATTTCTTTCCAGCTGCAGTTAAAAAATGAAAACTTAGATAGATTGACTCTTCTGCATGTTTCTCATAGAGCAGAAAAGTGCTAGCCATTTAGCCACTTAGTGATGTAAGCAAGAAACATAAGAGATAAAGCCCCCACTGAGATGCCTTTCATGGCTCAGCTGGGACCCACCGTGTAGTCACACGATGCGCGAGAGTTGCGCGAGAGTTGCAGCGGCTGCTCCAACTCGCACTGTTCACCCTCTTCTGTGAGCAGAAAAGAACTTACTGACATGCATGGTTTAACTTCCTCATGAAAACTCTTACCTTCCTTCTGTTCTTTTGTGCTTTCAAATGACTAACACGAATTTCCAGAAAATTAACATTTGAACTTAGCTGTCATTCTAAACTGACCTTTCCCCTGTACTAACTTTTGATTTCCACGTGTGACATGTTTTCTGAGCGTTCCTACTTTAAAGCATGGAACATGCAGGTGATATGGAAAGTGTAGGCAGATCTGAGAAAACGAGCCTGTTTCAGAGGACATCGTCACAGCGGATACTTTCGCAAGCTTAACAAAACTAATCCTGCTGTCCTTTTTATTGTTTTTAATTAATATTTTTCATTTTAATTAATAGCAAAATATTTTATGGGTTTGGAAACTTGCATGAAAATCTTCTAGCCCCCCTCAGACGTTCCTGCAGTGTTGAAATTCATTCTCCAGAAGTAACCGTAAAACTCTAGAGGTGTAGCTGAGCAGGCGCCAGGGCTGTCATCAGCATGGATCTGACATTTCAAAACAGTGACTAGTTGAATGCCTTGTAACATAGTAGTTGCCTGCTCTTTGTTCATGTGTTAATGAGGACTGTAAGTCCCTTCTCTTGTGATTCCTAGGACTTTCCTCAAGAGCTTAGCTGGATCTCTGGGGGAGTGGGGAGGCCGCCACCCTCACAGGCAGAACCGGATTCCACCTACTGCTTACCTGAAATGCAGGATCACCTACTTACTGTATTCTACATTATTATATTACATAGTATAATGAGACAATATCAAAAGTCAACATGTAATGACAATACATATTAACATTCTTGTAAGTGTGGTTATAGAAGCTGATGCCTCATTTCTACATTTTGTCATTAGCTATTATCTAACGTTTCCGTGTATCCTTACAGAAATAAAGCAGCAAATAAATAATTTGCCTCCTGTCTTTTAATTCTGCCCAGTGGAATCACTATAAGGTAATAATAACCCAGAAAACTGAGTGACTTTTTTCCTTTAAGGATATACTCAGTCCAGTGCAATTGCATGGAGCATAGGAATTACAAACAAACCAAACCTGTAAAACCTTTTGGTCCAGTTAAAGGGAAAAAAAAAAAACCCCAGAAACTACTCTGGCCCAAAATAGCATTTCCTAGGTTTTTACATTGCTGGAAAGGGATGAATTGATTTTCTTTGGCCAGGATGGTGGGGACTGGGGAGAGAATCCCAGACGAAGCGTGTCACTGAGAAGCCATCTTGGCCTGTTTGGTTGGGTGCCTCCTCATTGCCCCCTCCCTGGTGCCCTCTGGAGCCCAGGGTCCAGGCTGAAAACTCCATCTCCTCACCTGCTGCTGCCTCCCTCGTCTGACCTTAGTGAGACCCTCACCCCTCCTAATGGATGTGGCTTACTGGGGATGCCGCTTTTTTAATTCAGTTAGGGGTGAGGGGTGGGGACGGTGTGGGCAGAGATGGAAGTTGGTCTGGCACTTCTAGATCAGCACAACACACTGGGTGTATTGGGTTCACCTTGGGTGCTCATGTTCTCAGGTCATCTAACTTGCTCATGCCCACGTGGTCCTTTCAAGGCAGCACGGAAGGCCCAATGCAGCAGGTGTGTGCTGCACTCTCCTCTTGGTGGAAGGGTCCACAAGCCACAAGGGCACCTCATCAAACTACATGTCACCTACAGGCACAGTGGGGAGGGGGAAGAAGGAGCAAAGGGAAAGACCCCTTTTGGTCCTAACATTTGCCTTCTGAGAAGGGACTGGAAACCTGTCAGCAAGAAACCATGAACATTTTTTTGTTTTTTTGAGATAGAGTCTTACTCTGTTGCCCGGGCTAGAGTGCCGTGGCGTCAGCCTAGCTCACAGCAACCTCAAACTCCTGGGCTCAAGTGATCCTTCTGCCTCAGCCTCCCGAGTAGCTGGGACTACAGGCATGCACCATCATGCCCAGTTAATTTCTCTCTATTTTTAGTAGAGATGGGGTCTCGCCCTTAGGCTGGTCTCGAATTCCTGAGTTCAAGCTATCCTCTTGCCTCGGCCTCCCAGAGTGCTAGGATTACAGAAATAAGCCACTGCACCTGGCCAAAATCATGAGCATTTTTTTTTTTTGAGACAGAGTCTCACTCCCTTGCCTGGGCTAGACTGAGTGCCGTGGTGTCAGCCTAGCTCACAGCAACCTCAAACTCCTGGGCTCAAGCGATCCTTCTGCCTTAGCCTCCCGAGTAGCTGGGACTACAGGCATGCACCACCACGCCCGGATAATTTTTTTTATATATATATTTTTGGTTGGCCAATTAATTTCTTTCTATTTTTAGTAGAGACGGGGTCTTGCTCTTGATCAGGCTGGTTTCGAACTCCTGACCTTGAGCAGTCCACCCGCCTCAGCCTCCCAGAGTGCTAGGATTACAGGCGTGAGCCACTGCACCCGGCCCAATCATGAGCATTTTTTAGAACATGGAACACCCTCTTGTTCGTGTCTCCCTAGAGAAATTAGCTGTTAAGACCTTTAAACCTACGAGGAGTCTAGTCATTTGGGGCCCCGGGGAACGGGTGGCTGGGGAATTGAGAGCAGCAGCCCCCTCTGCGCCTGGGCTCCCCGAGCAGGCTGAGTTCCTGAGGCTGCAGCAAGGAAAGGAGCCCCGAGGGGTGGGCCTGGGATGGAGGGGCTCCCCCAACCCCTTCACTGAGGACTTTGGCCAGTGCCTTCCTCCTCTATTTGCCCCATTTCAGCTGACCCCAGGGCCTTCTCAGCAGCCAGACTCGCCCTCCTCTATGCAACGCTCCTTCCCTTCCTGGAACTCTTGCTCTCACCGTGCCAGTCCCTTGCCCTCCAGTCCACAGACTGCTTTAACTGCTTCTCTCAGCCCCTTCCTACCTTGACTTCCCTCCCTATCGGCCCTAGAGTCTAGCCTCTAGCACTTCAACTGTTCTTTCCCCTCACTCATGTTAGCCCTCAGCCCTTCTACCCTGCTTGGCCTGCAAAACCTGAGCTGATGGCCTGAGCTCTGCTGAGGAAAAGCCACACTGCCTGAAGTTCCCGGTACCACCATTCCACCACTTGGTCCATATTCCCAACAGATGGCCTCCACCACCTGCTGCCCTGGGACGCTGAGGCCTGTGGGGAGTCTACCCATAGCTGTTGCTTGCCACGCGATGCCTGCCCTTAACAGAGCAAGACCCCTACAGGCCTACACACGCTATAGCCCATCCTCACTGCCAGCGCCAGCACTATCGTTCCCATTTTTCAGATAAGAAAACAGAAGTTCAGAGAGGTTAAGGAGCTTGCCTAAGGTCACACAGCTAATTAGTGCCAAGCCACACTCTGGGCACCTCTAGCATATCACTTGTGATAGTGCACTGTCATAGAAACAGATGAATCACAGTAAGGAAACTCATGCAGTGCTCAGTACTTAGAAGGCGCTTGTGTTTGTTGAATACACAATTTTAAGAGTGACCACCTCAGGAGGAATGAGGGTAAATTTCTATAATACTTACCAAGTTGTCAGCAGAGAAACATTTTCTCCTTCATAATGAAGTGGATCAGGATATTGAGAACATATCTACTTGTGGTTCACAGAGTGGGTTCTGGAGCCAGGCTGCCAGGGTTCAAATCCTGGCTGTTCTGCTTCTTTCTAGTCACGAGGCCTTGGGGCAGTTACTTAACCGCTCTGAGCTTATTTCTTCACCTATAAAATGAGACTTAAAATTCCTACCTTGCAGAATCCCATGTGGATAATACAAGTGCTTAGTGGAGTGACTAGCACCCAGTAAAAGCACTCAATAAATGTTAGCAAACATGTTATCCTCAGCACCAAAGACTGCTCTGGTGTCTGTGACCTGTCCTGCAAGCCACAAGACACTGTGTCCACTCCCAAAGCAGCGTGAGATGTTGGCTTGAGGGTTAGACAGAGTTGGGTTTGAGTGTCAGGTTTGCCTCTTTCTGGTTGTATGACCTGGAACAAATGCCAATCTCCACAAATCTCAATGTCCTCATAGATATAAGTGAATACCCATACCTCATAAGGTTGTTGTAAACGTTTAAAATGACGCCTATAAAGAACCCTTCATATCTTACATGTAAACATAACCATAGTTATTACAACGCAGCTGGGGAAATGAGGTGGCTAGGACTCATCTGGAAACACTGTAACTGGATTGGTGGGATGGGAGACCAAAGGCAAGGAGGCCCTTGTGGGACATGTTTCAACCAACCAGGTTGGCAAGGCACCAGAGAGATGAGGGGCACTGAAAGTGACACAGGGAATTGACCCCTTGATAAGATAAAATGACACAGGAAGTCGCCTCCAGACTCTGGCTCCTTGGACCTAGCTGCTGTTTATGCCTCCGGATCCTCTGGCTCTGGCTACAGTGTTAGTGGCATTCAAGAACGGTGGAATCTCTAGCACTCTGGGAGGCTGAGGCAGGCGGATCGTTTGAGCTCAGGAGTTCGAGACCAGCCTGAGCAAGAGCGAGACCCTGTCTCTACCAAAAAATAGAAAAGTTAGCTAGATATTTAAATATATATATGTATATAAAAAATTAGCCGGGCATGGTGGTGCATGCCTGTAGTCCTAGCTACTCAGGAGGCTGAGGCAGAAGGATTGCTTGAGCCCAGGAGTTTGAGGTTGCTGTGAGCTACGCTGATGCCATGGCACTCTACTCCAGGTAACAGAGTGAGACTCTGTCTCAAAAAAATAAGAATGTTGGTAGAGATAGGACTGTTGACAACAACAGTTCGTGGCATTTTTGCTTGCTTTAATTTGGGCGGTAATTAATAAATTGTTTGAAAAGCTGTAAAAAGCAGTTATTTTATAAATATTTGGTGAATGCTACTTAGTCTCTCTGACGTGTCATCTATTCAACTATTTAATATAGTACTGAGAAAATTTTTATAATTTTTGTAGAAAAGTTATTTTATCTAGAGAGATAACCAGAAAAATGGTTTTTCCTGCTTGTATTCTAATATTATTATTAGGTTATTAAGTATGAAATGTCTGATTTCCTTAAGTACTAAGTTTGACAGTTGATATCTCTGACATTTCACTTCAACACTTCTAGTTTTATTTTTATTGTGAAGTTACTTCTTCAGTCTTTCAAACGTACATTTTGGCTTGTGATTATCTTTCAAATAACTTTTTAGAGCAATTTTTGTGAAACCATGGATAAGTCAAAAATTCATGTTAATTTAGAATACAAATTCTGTCATGGAACCACTGCAGCGTAGATTGCTTGAGATACCAACGAACAGTTGGGGAAAGATGTGGCTAATGAATGAACAGTACGTCAGTGGTTTGAGAAGTTCCATTCTGATTTTAATCTTGAAGTTGAGCCACGTGGACAACCTGGTACCAAGGTGCATAATGAGCTGAAAGCTATAGTGGAAGCGAATCCATCTCAACCTACCTGCGAATTAGCAGCAAGGTTTGACATTCCTATTCCAACAATATTGGACCATTTGAAACAAATTGGCAAGGTAAAGAAACTGGATAAATGGGTTCTGCATGAATTAAATGAGCCTCAGAAGAGAAATCTTCTCGAAGCTTGCCTTTCTTTGCTGTCACAACATAAAGATGAACCATTACTACACCGTCTTGTTATGTGTGATGAAAAATTGATTGTTTTTGAGAATCACAAGCATTTGGCACAATGGTTGGTTAAAGATGAAGTGCTGAAACACAGTCCAAAACCAAACACTCATCACAAAAAGCTAATGGTGTCTGTTTGGTCCATCACTAGTATTGTCCACTACAGCTTCGTGAAACCTGGTCAATTGATTACAGTGGATGTCTGTTGCAACCAGTTCGACGAATGGTGAGGATGCTCGTGATTAAGTAGCGAGATTGGTCACTGGAGACAGACCAGTCCTCTTGCAAGATAATGCGCGACCCACCATATGTCACACTAACAACCCTGCTCGAACTATAGAAGCTGGACTTGGAAACTCTTTGTCATCCACTGTATTCACCAGACCTTGCACCAACTGAAAACCACTTCTTCCAGGCTTTGGACCACTTCTTGCAAAGAAAAACGTTCAATTCTCAACAAGCTGTGGAAAATGCTTTTTACGATTTCATGGCCACTCACTCTCCAGGCCTCTCCGCTGCTGGCATAAACAAGCTACCGTTAAGATAGCAAAACTGTGTTGATAGTTTAGGTGGATACTTTGATTAATTGTACTGCTTCTTGTTGGAGATACGATAAACTACACTTTTGATTCAAAAATCAGACATTTCATATTTAATGACCTAATATTATTAGGTAGGAGGAAGAAAAGCAAAGTCCTCAGATATAGTCATTTATTTGGTTTTTAAAACCGTTTGGATTCTTCATTCTTGTGTTTATATTAAAAAGCTTTCAGGCAAGGTACAGTGGCTCACACCTGTAATTCTAGCACTTTGGGAAGCTGAGGCAGGAGAATTGCTTGAGGCCAGAAACTCAAGACCAGCCTGGGCAATAGTGAGACCTCATCGCCACAAAAAATTAAAAAGTAAGTTGGGCGTGGTGGCATGCGCCTGTAGTCTTAGGTACTTGGAAGGCTGAGCCAAGATTGCTTGAATCCAGGAGTTTGAGGTTGCCGTGAGCTATGATCGTGCCACTGCATTCTAGCCTAGGTGACATAGCAAGACCCTGTCCCCTCACTAAAAAACAAAGCTTTCAGATAAAGAATTTTTGTGGATGGAACATTTTATTAGCCAGGTAGATGTGAATGGCATAGGCAAAAAGTAGCAAATTTGTGAATTATTAAGATCCTGACAACTCATAGTAAAACAGATTTTTCATGAATGTCTTCAGTACTAATGCAGAAATGACTATGAATATTATGGCAGTGCTTTCCAACTATGGAGCACTAGTTTTAAATTTTAATATATTTTAAAATAATTTTTCCTGTTTAGAAGTACAATAGAGCCAACAGTTTACACAGTTATATTGGTTCCTTAGCTTACTCTTAAAAAGTAAGCTCAAATATTTCATTTTTAATAGGTTATCATTTTGCAGAATGCATGTACATGATGTATTTGATGATAAGGGGATTTATTATCACACATAATGGGAACTCTAAGAATAGAGTGCTTAGCTCAGCAGCTTATTGATACCGCCAGGGACCTGGACTTACTGTATTAGTCTCTACTCTTCCTGGTGTGCTGGCTTTTGATCTTCAGGATTGACTCCTTGTAGTCTTAAGATGACTGAGCAAATCTAAGTATTATGTCCTTGTACAAGAATGCCCCAAAACTGGAAGTAATGATGTTTTGTTATGTGTCTCTTGAAGAGTAAAGAAAACATCCATAAGTCCTCCCACATATTTCTCCTCATTGACTGTAGTGTCCATGCAGCTCATTCCTGTCTTAAATCATGGAATTATTGTGGTTGAGTTGGCTTCTGGACCTGGGGAGCTCTCCAGTGTGAAGTTTCAAGATGGTGTCCACTGTCAGCTTAAGCACACAGTTGCTGAGACATAGATAAAATTGAGAATGTGTTAGCAAGTGTCTCTTGGGCAGTGTAGGAAGCCAACCTTTTTTGTCACAAATGCCTATTACCTGCTTAGTTTAAAGTACATTTAGAGAAATACCATTAGATTCTGCCTTTTGGAGTGTTGTGTAATATAGGAGAAAGATGTGTGCTAAATGGAAAAGAAGCTACAGACACATGGCAGGAAAGCACCTACCTCTGCTCAGGAAAGTCATGGAAAATGTCAGCAGCTTCTCAGATTAAATTATCTTATTGGGTTATTGATATTTGTGAACTCCCCTTTGTGTTCCATGTATTTGTGGTGGAGTCGGCAAACTTTTTTTATAAAGGACCTAATAGTAAATATTTTGGCTTTTTGGCCATATAGTCTGTGTCACAACTACTCATCTATGCCAGTGTAGCACAAAAACAACCATAGACAATAGGTAAATCAATAAGCATTGCTAAATAACAGTAAAACTTGATTTACAAAAACAAGCAGTGGGATTGATTTGGACTGTAGAGTGTTATTAGCCAACCCTTACTCTAATAGCACTAGTTTTTCCTCTGTTTTTTCCCCCTCCTTCAGGATATTTTTATATTCTTGTCCATTTATTTTTAACATAAACTTTGTTTTAGAATAGCTTTACATTTATAGAAAAATTGCAGATAGTATAGAGAGTTTTCACATATGTCATCCAATGTTGTCCTGTTAGCATCTTACATTGGTATGGTATGTTTGTCAAAATTAGTGAACCAATATCCACACATTATTATAAACTAAAGCCCACATACACTTTATTCCGATTTCTTGGTTTTTACTGAATGCACCTTTCCTGTCTCATCCAAACTACTGCGTTGCATTTAGTTGTCATGTCTCCTTAGGCTCCTCTGGGCTGTGACAGTTTCTGAGGCTTTTCCTTGTTTTTGATGACTCTGACAATTTTGACAAGTACTGGTCAGGTGTTTTATAGAATGTCAATTGGGATTCATCTTGATGTTTTTCTCATGATTGGGCTGGAATTGTAGATTTTAGGGAGGAAGCCTACAGAGGTGAAGTATTATTCTCATCATAGCATATCAATGGTACGTATTGATGTTAATTTTGATCACCTGGCTGACGTATTATTTGTCAGGCTTTTCCAATGTAAAATTACTCTTCCCTTCCTCCTTCTTCCCCTACTCCTATACTGTACTCTTTGGAAGGGAGCCACTATGTGCAGCCCATACTTTTGGAATGAGAAGTTGTAACTCTACTTCTTTGGGGACAGAATGCCTACATAAATTATTTGGAATTCCTCTGCATGGGAGGTTTGTTCTCCCCTATTTGTTTAATCATTTCATCAGTATGAACTCATTTATTTTATACTTTGGATTATAATACAAAATTTAGTACTGCTCCATTTCCTTGTCTGATTATTCTAGCTTTGGCCATTGGGAGCTCTTTGACATATACCCCCCACCCAGTCTTTTATTTTTATTTTTAAGCCCTTATTTTGGCACTGCAAGATACTCCAGGCTCCTCTTATATATTTCCTGCCCCATTCCCAGAATTAGCAAGGAGCCCTGTTTCTGCAAGGAGCCCCGTTTCCTTTTATTTTGAAACCAAGACTTCACGCTAGATGTGCTTACTGCTATTGAGCTGAGGTGTCAATGCTTTTAGGCTCAATCAGGTGACAGAACAAGGAAATATGGATGTATAATACACATATTTATAGATATATCTGTTTCTGACCATCTGCATCTATATGCAGCTAAAAATGAGTTCATAATGATATCTCCAACTCTAATCCATTATCACGTGATCATTCTAGTTTCCTCTCTGTATTTATTTGTAACCTTCCACTCTAGCAATGAGAAAACTGACTTAAGCCATTTGCCATCCATTTTTGTTCAATTCCAGTATACATGTATAGTGGTTTCAGAATTGTTAACCTGTACTTTTGTGGAGCACAACTTTATCAGAGTACAGTGCTTATGGTCAGTTTTTTTCTTCAGTCTTACCAGGCTCCATTAATTTTCAAAGTTACTTGAATCACCGAGTTTTCCCCCATCCCCTTCAGTGAGATTGTTTCATGCATTTGTAATACAGTTACATTGTTTTGTTACATTCTGCGTCCTATCCCGGGATTCCCCAACCTCCTAAATATTTTTTAAAAATTAACATGTACTGAGGTTTGCTCTTGTTCTCTGAAGTTCTTTTGGTTTTGACAAATGCAATGTGTCATTTACCTAGGATTACAGTATCATACAGAATAGTTTTGCTGCCTGAAAAAAAGTCTCCTGTGCTTCACTTATTTAACCCTACCCGCTACTTCCTAGCTACCCCACTGATCTGTTTACCATCTCTACAATTTTACCTTTTCCAGAATGTGGTGTAGATGGTATCATACACTGTGTAGCCTTTCAGACTTGCTTCTTTCACTTAGCAATAGATCCATCCAGCTAACAATGATCATTTTTTAAATTTGCATTTTATTATAAAATAAACAGTGACATATAGTATCCCCCCCCTTTTTTTTACAGTTAGGGGATTCATTATGTAATTTAACAAGAAGTTTGCTGGAAAGACATTTCTAGGATTGATCCTTGATTTAGCATCAAAGACCCAGGTTCTTCCATTTTCAGTACGTTCACTTTTCTGGCTCTCAAGATCTTAAGATGGCTTCCATAGTTCTAAGTTTCACACACAGTAGCAGTGTTCAGAGGCAGAAAAGGAATCTCTCTCCTCTTTTTCCCGTTACATTTTTAAATTGAAATATTCACATATAAAATTCATTGAAAGTGTACAATTCAGTTGTTTTTAGTATATTCGCAAGGTTGTATAACTATCATCATTATCTAATTTCAGAACATTTTTCTCTCTCCAGAAAGATCCTCCATACCCATTAGCAGTCACTCTTGGCCTCCCTGTCCTCCCAGGTCCTTTGCCCGTTTTTAAATTGGGTTGTCATTTTATTAGTGACTTGTCAGAGCTCTTTATATATTCTTAGAATGATTCAAGTCTCTTATCAGATACAGGTTTTGCAAATATTTTCTTCCCATCTGTGGCTTGTCTTTTCATTTTCTTAACAGTGTCTTTTGCAGATCAGAAGTTTTTAATTTTAGTAAGGTCCAAAATAACTTTTTCTTGCATACACTGTGACTTGTTTCTATAAACTTATGAAACCATGTGACCAAGGTCAATTATATTTTCTCCTGTTATCTTCTGGAAGTTTATGGTTTTGCCTTTTATTTTTAGGTTTGTGATCTATTTTGAGTTCCTGGTTTTTATTTTGGTAAAGATATATAGCATCAAATTCATCATTTTAATCATTTTTAAGTATATAGTTCAGTGGCATGAAGTACATTCACATTGTTATGCAGTCATTGTCACTGTCCATCTCCAGAACTTTTTCGTCATCCCAAACTGAACTCTGTACCCATTAACCAGTAACTCCTAGCCCCTGGTAATCACTGTTCTACTTTCTGCCTCTATGAATTTGATTACTTATATAAGTGAAATCCTATAGTATTTGTCTTTTTGTGACTGGCTTATTTCACTTACCACAGTGTCTTTAATGTCCATCCATGTTCTAGTAGTCAGAATTTCCTTCCTTTTTACGGCTGAATAATATTCCATTATACGTACCATATTTTGTTTAATAATTTGATGAACACTTGGGTTGCTTCCACTTTTTGGCTATTGTGAATAATGCTGCTGTGAACGTGGGTATATAAAAATCTGTTCAAGTCCCTGCTGTCAGGTCTTTTGAAGTGGAATTGCTGGGTCATAGAATAATTCTACTTTAAATTTTTTGAGGAACTGTAGAACTATTTTCCTTCGATGCTGCACCATTTTACATTTGTTCCTACCAACAGTTTGCAAGGGTTCTAATTTCTTGCCTACACTTTTATTTTTTTTTTTTTAAATCATAGTGGCTATGTTCTGAATGTATCTCCCTAAATTCAAGTGTTGGAAACTTAATCCCCAATGCAACAGTGTTTGGAAGCGGGGCCTTTTGGGAGGTGTTTAGGTCATGGGGCTCCACCCTCATAAATGGATTCTTGCTGTTATAAAAAGGGCTTTTGGGAGAGGATTTACCCCCTCTTGCCCTCGTGTCTTCTGTGTGAGGATGCAATAAGAATGTCTACACCAAATGCCAATACCTTGATCTTGGACTTCCCAGCCCCCAGAACAGTGAGAGAATACAATTCTGTTCTCTATAAATTACCCAGGTATAAGTACCAGAAT
The DNA here is from genome assembly GCA_963574885.1 of Lepilemur ruficaudatus. NCBI lineage: Eukaryota > Metazoa > Chordata > Mammalia > Primates > Lepilemuridae > Lepilemur > Lepilemur ruficaudatus. The sequence continues at coordinate 5,147 of CAUYRT010087138.1, read as the reverse complement.
ACTTAGGTATTCTGTAATAGCAGCACGAAACAGATTAAGACAGCAGCTATCCTAGTGGGTATGAGGTGGTATCTCATTATGGTTTTGATTTGCATTTCCCTAGTGATTAGTGATGTGTATCTTTTCACATGCCTGTTGGCCATTTGTGTATCTCTTTTGGAGACATCTGTTCGAGACCTTTGCCCACTTAAAAAACTTTTTTGCCTTTGAATTGTAGGACTTCTTTGTGTTTTCTGGATCTTAATCTCTAATCACATAAATGATTTACAAATATTTTCTCACATTCTGTGGGTTCCCTTTTCACTCTGTTGTCTGTTGGTAGTGTCCTTTGGCGCACAAAAACTTGTCATTTTGATGAAGTCCAGTTTATCTATTTTTTTCTTTTGATGCCCATTCTTTTGGTGCCATATCCAAGAAATCATTGCCAAATCCAGTGTCTTGAAGCTTTTCCCCTATGTGTATAGTTTTTTCCAACAGTTTCATAGTTTTAGCTCTTTTAGGTTTTTGATCCATTTTGAATTAATTTTTGTATATAGCATATGAAAAGACTCCAATTTCATTCTTTTTAATGTGGCTATCTAGTTTTTCCATTACTATTTGTTGAAAGGACTGTCCTTTCTCCATCAAACGGTCTTGGTACCTTTGATGCATATCATTTGATCATATATGTGAGTGTTTATTTCTGGGCTCTTTATCCTATTCCATTGGTCTCTATGTCTGTTTTTGTGCCAGAACCACACTGTTTTGATTACCATGCCTTTATAGTAAGTTTTGAAGTCAGAAAGTGTGAGACCTTCAACTTTTTCTTTATCAAGATTGTTTTGGTGATTGGGGTCCCTTCAGATTCCATGTGAATTTTAGAGTTGGAGTTTTCTATTTTTGCAAAAAACGTCATTGGGATTTTGATACGGATGGCATTGATTCTGTAGATCGCTTTTGGTAGTAGTGACATCTTAACAATATTAAGTTTTCAAATCTATGGACACAGGATTTTTTTTTTTTTTTACTTTTGTTCATACCTTCTTGAATTTCTTTTAGTAGTATTTAGTAGTTTTTACTGTACAAGTATTTCACCTCCTGGGTTAAATATATTTCCAAGTATCCTATTCTTTATGATGCTATGGTAAATGGAATTTTAAAAAAAATTTATTTTCAAGTTGTTCATTGTTAGTGTCTAGAAATGCAGCTGATTTGTATCCTGCAACTTTGTTGGATTCATACATTAGCTCTAACAGTTTTTATTATTGTGGAATCTTTAGATATTTCAATTTATTAAGATCATATCATCTGTGAACAGAGATAATTTTAATTCTTCCTTTCTGGTATCCTCCTCCTTTAGGAAAGTCATCCTCGAAAGACACAAAAGAAAAGAAAGTATCTATGATAAAAGATGGTGATGCATCCATATAGATTAAGACCTGTTGCTTTTAAACACAAACACCAATGTAAAGAGCCAAGAGCAGCCACAGGTCTACACTTGTCTTTGAGCTGCCTGTCACATACAAGGTACTGCAGGATACAAAGTGCAGGGATCTTGTGTTTTAACTTGATAATTTTCCTAGCATATTGGAGGTTAGCTAGTAAGTGAATAAAAAGGCATGGTCTCTAGCATTATATACCACCCATCATTGGAAACAGTAAACACTAATTTTTTTTTTTTCGTTTGAGGAGTGAATACTGTATTACTTGAGAAGGAAAACTTAAGGTAAGAGAAAGAAATAAAAGACATCTAAATTGGAAAGGAAGAAGTTAAATTGTCCCTGTTTGCAGATGACATGATCATATGTGTAGAAAACCCTAGCAACTCCACCAAAAACTGTTAGAACTGATAAATTCAGTGAAGATGCAGGATACAATATCAACATTCAAAAATCAGTAGCGTTCTGTATACTATGAGAAAAAAAATCAAGAAAACAAATACAAAGTAACAAAATATTAAGTCTATGAAAGGCAGTATATTAAGGGAGCTACATACTTGGATTTAGCATTTTTCTTTAACCTAATATTTTATAAAACAGTAGAGTCAAGTGAGTTTATTTCTTTTTGCTTTCATTTTTATGGAATATTTGTATATACTTAGAAGCTCATAGACATATTTTTAAAAAAATTATAGCTGCTACATGAATATATGAATGGAAGTTGTAAAATATTAAAGAAATAGGCACAGTAGCTTATGCCTGTAATTACAGCTACTTAGGAAGCTGAGGTGGGAGGATTGCTTGAGGTCAGGAGTTAGAGACCAGCCTGGGCAACATAGCGAGACCTCGTCTCTAAAACAGAAAGAAAGAAACGTATATATATATATATTCTATTTTCCCTAAGTAATCAATCACATGGTTAGAAATTTGGTATATACCATAGGATTAGCTTTTATGTGGAGGGAAAAATTGGCATATGTTTTTATACATGTACATTCACAGGTAAAAAATACTCTTACATAAATAAGAGTATGCATATTATCTTTATCTTTTTCTGCGTCATTGTATGTAAATCCACATTCTTTTGAATAGCCTTTTCAGTATTTCATTGTATGAATGTAACATAATTTTAACCATTCCACTACTGATAAATATCTATGGAATTTCTACTTATTCAAAATTATTACTGTTAATTTTTTAATTTTGAAATAATTTTAAACCTGTGGAAAAGTTGCAAAACTAGTAGATTTTCTATATATCCTTCATGCAGCTTCCCCAAATGCTAATATCCTCTATAAGCCATGGTATTAATTATCTGAACCAGGATATTAACATTGCTACAATACTGCAATCCACGTATCTTATTTGAATTTTACCACTTTCCCCATTTTCTTTTCCTGGTTCAGGATCTAATCAAAGATTTCATGTTGCTTTCGGTTCTCATGTTTCCTTAGATTCTTCCAATCTGAGACAGTACCTAAGACTTTAACTTTTTAAATTGTTTTTAAAAAGACAAGGTCTCACTTTGTCTCCTGGGCTAGAGTGTAGTGGCACGATCATAGCTCACCACAACCTCAAACTCCTGGGCTCAAGCAATCCTCTTGCCTCATCCTCCCAAGTAGCTGAGACTACAGGTGTGCACCACCAATCCTGGCTAATTTTTCTGTTTTTAGTAGAGATGGATCTCACTCTTGCTCAGGCTGGTCCTCCCGTCTCAGCCTCCCAGAGTGCTAGGATTACAAATGAGGTAATACGCCAGCCTGAAAGTTAATTTCTAAACAGTGGTGCTGCAGATAGGTCCCAGTTCTGAAGGAATGCCAAAGGAGTTATAAACTGAATTGTACCAAGCATGAGATGGAAAGTATAAGGTAAACACTTACTTGGAATAATTTTCTACAAGATGCCATCTTTGTCAGTGATCTTCCTAACTTAAAAAAAAGATATTAGGGAAGTTTTTATACACACAGGGAAACATGCAGTGACACACTCCCCCTCACCAATGTACCTCTCACGCTTCAGTAACTGTCACTTTTCACCCTTACTTTCTTCATCTATTGCTACTCTTCTTCCTTTTGTTTTATTTTATCTTTTTTGCTGTAGATTTTAAACCAGGTTCCAGATATTATCTCATTTCACAAGTAAATATGTTAGTATGTATCTCTAAGAGATAAGGACTTTAAAAAAAACTAATACTTATTACAATGAATATTACTCTTAATATTCTCTGATATTCAGTCCATTTTCAAGTTTCCATGGTTGTCTCAAAATTATATTTTTTCTAATTAGTTGTAGTCAAAATCCAAAGTCCACTTATTGCTTTTGGTTAATTTTTTTTTTTTTTTTTTGCCCATGCCTTTTCTTTGTTGAAACTGGACCATTTGTTCCAAAGATTTTTCTACATTCTGGGTTTTGCTCTTGAAAATGAAAGAACAGAGAAAAAAACATTAATCTCAGAAGAGATCCATGCCACTGTCAGTGGAAAAACTCAAACTCTGTAAAATAATTTTAAGAGGTTTATGCTAAGTCAAATGTGTGCACCTGTGGCCTGGGGAAACATCCCTTCAAGAGGTCTTGAGAAAATGTGCCTTAGGTAGCTGGGTTGCAGTTTGGTTTTAACATTCACAGAGACGGGAACTGATCAATATATGGAAGGTATGCGTTGGTTCAGCCAGAAAAGGCAGGACATCTTGAATCAGGGGTTTACAAGTCATAGGTGGGTTTTAGGGATTCTTTAGTTTGCAGTTGGTTGCAAGAATTAAGCTTTGTCTAAAGACCTGGAGTCAGCAGAAAGGAATGCTTGAGTTAAGATAGAGGTCACTAGGATGCTTGAGTTAAGGGAGTCTTCTCTCTGTTATGTGATGCTATATGGGAATCAGGCTAGATAGTAAGCCACCTTATACTTGGTTAATAAAACCCTGTGAGATTTTGTCATTTGTAGTTATGACTCACCAGTCCTCTTAGGAATTTGGACAAAAGAAAAAATGTCAGAGTTTAGTCCTCATCACTAATGTATTGCCAAGTGCTTACCTATAGTGGGGTAAGAGAAGGGCTGTTTGGGGTGGATCATTGAACAAAACAAGAAAAAAAATCCTTTACCTTGTGGCATTTACATTCTACAAGAGGTAGATAATAAATAAAAATAAATTGTAAAGTTCGTTGGAAATCCTCTAGAAAACAATAGGGCATAACAAGGGGCTAGGGAGTTGTAGGACCTTGTTGGACATGTAAAATGTGTGATTGAATGCAGTGGAAGCCAGGGAGGATGGATCAAAGGAGTAACAGGATCTGAGTTACATTTAAAAGGTTCGCTCTGGCTACCATGCAGGGGGCAAAGGAGCAAGGGTTAGAAACGGGTCCTCTTTGGAAAGTTACTCTGTAATCTAGGCAAGAGAGGATAGAGAGAGGATTGGACCAGGGGAGAGCCAGCCAGTGAGAGAGGAGGTAGGCATGAGGGTAAGTTTTCTGACTTTGGCAGCTGGAAGGACTGAGGAGTAAGGAGGGTAATGTAGAGGGTCTCCATCACAGGCAGAGTCTGAATAGTTGTCTCCATTTCCATTCACTATTCTGTTGGTGAAGGACTGGCAAAAACTGGTACTTTTCGAAGATTGTGCTGATATGTTAAGGGCCTTTTGATTCTTTTTGAGTTGTTAGGTGCTTAAATGGTTCTTTTCTTTTAAACTTTGTGAAGTGCTTTCCATTTTGCAAACATTTTGTTATTGAATGGCTTTA